>JAACNH010000701.1:0-30756 GCA_019447015.1 Hymenochirus boettgeri
TATGGGTTATGAGATGTTATATGGGTTATGAGATGTTATATTGGTTATGAGATGTTATATGGGTTATGAGATGTTATATGGATTGCTTCGCCTACATGAAAGGTTAAGTTCACCCCTCAAATGAAAAATTTTAAATAGGTAAGTCACCCCCAAACACCAAAACTGCAATAGTTAAAAATCTGAGAGATGTAAGTCTAACTGGAAATGCTGCCCAATGTTCTTTTACCTCTTTTCCTGGTTCTTCTGGTTAGTAACTGTCAATCACGGGTGTTACATTTGACTTCACAGCTAGTGACTGAATGTTCTTCCACTAGCTGCCTCTGGGCATGTGTGAGCTTGTAAAAGAGCTTGGAGAGGAGGTAGAAACATTTTAAGGGCAGAAGGAAACAGGAGAAGAACATGCCCTTTAGGGTTAAATAAATGGACAATGTTCGGCCTATAGGGAGATGTCGTGACATCATTGCCACACGTGAATGAAAAAACTATCAGTGATCCATGTCAGTAATATTTAATCAGGTACCTACCCTCTGTTTATGTTGGTGTCCATGAGATGTCCGAACTTTGCAAAACCGGTCCGCTTGAGGATCCGCCAATTTTCGGAAAAATTAGAAAATTCGAAAATCCGCAAGCGGACCCATTAAAATGAAAAATATTTTCGAAATTACGAGATTTCTCGATTCTCGAACGGGATAAATCCACGGCGCATCCGGGTTCGGATCTGCGAACCGGCCATCCCTAGCGGTTACAATCAGCGTCCCTGTCAGACTCTCTGTTCTCCTGGGGGTCACAATCTGTGCGGCTCTGTCGTATAACAAAAATACAAACCCATATAATGACAAAAGGTGCCCGTTCACCATCACGTTACCTTCCGATGTTACCGCCACATCTGAAGAATCGATTGGCCTGGTTTTTCTTGCGATCGACTTGCGGTCACAAAATAAAAGGGGCAGGTAGGGAATGTCGCAGGAACGACGGAAAGGTAAAAACAACGATTGAAATTTGAATCTATCTAACGTCCATGTAGTGTAGGGCCACCAATGGTAGATTTGACACTTCCATTCTATGTCCAAACCGGATCTGGCTCGGTATACCCAACATTCAGTTGGTTATATCTCCAATCAGACATCAATGTCACAGACAAGAAATAGTTTTCTAACTTGTACTCAATGGGACCTACATTTGATCATTCATTTACACAAATACTTTACATCCCCTTTAACACTTCTCCGGTCAGTCTCACCTGCAGAGACCAGACACTGGAACATAGATGTGGGTGGCCTGTTCACCTGGCTGGGAATGCTGGGAAAAGCTGGTTTGTCCAGGTGTTCTCTTTCTGCAGGGAGAAATAAAAAGAACCTTCATTCCAGAGAATGTACTTTCAATGGGAGCTAAAGGTAACAGTATATGGGACATGCTCCTCCTTTTCTGATTGGCCGGCAGGAGGAGAGGGGGAGGAGTTTATTATACAGTGATTATTAATTATACAGATTAAGGGGTAATAAACTAGTTATAAGATATCAGGATACGTTTAGTAGCACAAACATTGTAATTTAGTAACTTTGTAATAACTAGTTATTATTTTCCTTTATTTGCATTAATTAATTTGTCTTAAAAAAGCCAAATTACTGTTCTTGGTGCTGGGTTGTCTGAGTTGAAGCTTGGGTGATCTGAGTTGGAGCTGGGTGGTCTGAGTTGGAGCTTGGGTGGTGCTGGGTGGTCTGAGTTGAAGCTTGGGTGGTCTGAGTTGAAGCTTGGGTGGTGCTGGGTGGTCTGAGTTGAAGCTTGGGTGGTGCCAGGTGGTATGAGTTGAAGCTTGGGTGGTGCTGGGTGATCTGAGTCAGAGCTGGGTGGTGCTGGGTGGTCTGAGTCGGAGCTGGGTGGTGCTGGGTGGTCTGGTGCTGGGTGGTCTGAGTTGGAGCTGGGTGGTGCTGGGTGGTCTGAGTCGGAGCTGGGTAGTGCTGGGTGGTCTGGTGCTGGGTGGTCTGAGTTGGAGCTTGGGTGTGCTGGTGGTCTGTGGGTGCTGGTGTCCTGAGTTTGGAGCTGGGTGGTGGCTGGTTGGTCTGAGTCGAGAGCTGGGTAAGTGCTGGGTGGTCTGGTGCTGGTGTTCGTGGTGCTGGGTGGATCTGAGTTGGAGCTTGGGTTGTGCTGGGTGGTCTGGTGCTGGGTTGTCTGATTGGAGCTGTGGATGTGCTGGTGGTCTGAGATCGAGCTGGGTAGTGCTGGGTGGTCTGGTGCTAAAGGGGGGGGGGCGGTGTGAATGGAAGTGAAAGATAATCAATGCACATTCCTAAGGCCCCATACATATCATATTAATCTGCTGCACACTGGCATACATTATAAAACATAGAAAAGATAATCAATGCACATTCCAGGGCCCCATACAATATCAATCATCTGTCACACTGGCATACATTATAAACATAGAAAAGATAATCTGCAACATTCCTGGCCCCATACAATATCATATTATCTGACACTGGCATCTATTATAAATATAGAAATATAATGTCACATTCCTGGCCCCATACAATATCATATTATCTGCACACTGGCATACTTTATAACATAGAAAATAATCATATCACATTCCTAGGCCCCATACAATATCATATTATCTGCAACACTGGCATACTTTATAAACATAGAAAAGATCATCAATGCACATTCCTCTGCCCCATACATATCATATTATCTGCACACTGGCATACTTTATAAACACAAAGTTTTAGATACATCACTTATCACATGTGCGCCTTTCCAACCAGTCAAGTAACACCATTGCTTCAGGTCCTAAAAACGTCATACCTTATTACACTTGGCTCTTTATTCACATTACGATTAGAAACTTTATACATTCAATAGGGTACAATGGATCCAATAACAGGCTATTCTACTTCCACAGCCACTTTGGGCTTTCCTTACAACTGAGGGTCAAGCATTGAGCCATCACTGCCAGTGTTCTTTATATTAACATGGCAAGGAATGCCTATGCCCCTTTCAAATTACTTCAATAAATAGCGTTGTGCAGGATGCTTAATTTTCTCGGCTACTTAAAAGGGTCGTACTCATATTAAGGCCCCCCACATCATGGAGGCTTCTCCATTGCTTTTCATAATAAATACATAACAATACCATGGATTGTGGAAGCACTCCAATTGGGCTAATTTACAACTACATTTAGCAGAAGTTCTACTGATCTGGTCAAACATTTATACAAACATAAAAAGATAATCAATGCACATTCCTAGGCCCCATAAAATATCATATTATCTGCACACTGGCATACTTATAAACATAGAAAAGATAATCAATGCACATTCCTAGGCCCCATACAATATCATATTATCTGCACCTGGCATACTTTATAACATAGAGAAGATATCAATGCACATTCCTAGGCCCATACAATCTCATATATTACTGCACACTGGCATACTTATAAACATAGAAAGATAATCAATGCACATTCCTAGGCCCCATACGTATCATATTATCTGCACACTGGCTACATTATAAACATAGAAAAGATAATCAATGCACATTCCAGGGCCCCAAAATATCATATTATCTGCAACTGGCATCATTATAAACATAGAAAAGATAATCAATGCACATTCCTAGGCCCCAACAATATCATATTATCTGCACACTGGCATACATTATAACAAGAAAGAAAATCAATGCACATTCCTAGGCCCCATACAATATCATATATCTGCACACTGGCATACTTTATAAACATAGAACTATATCAAGCACATTCCTGAGGCCCCATACAATATCATATATCTGCACACTGGCATACTTTTACAAACATAGAAAAGATAATCAATGCACATTCCTAGGCCGCCATACATATCATATTATCTGCACACTGGCATACTTTATAAACAAAGGGGTTTTAAGTATAATCACTGTGATCACATGAATGCAAAGCTCTCAACCACGTCAAGGTACACCAGTCTGGAGGTCCTAACGTCTACCTTTACAATTACTTTTACTTCAATTACGATTGCAAACTTTTAAATTCTCATAATTGTTACTGGATCCATAAACAGACTTTCTCAACTTCCCCCCCCAGCCCTTTGCTTTTTAAATGATGGAAGAGGCCTCATCCAGTGCTTTAATAAAGGCATAGGACCTCCATAAAGGGAGCATGTTGGGGGTGCTATTACCACATGGAGGCTTTGTCCATTGCATTCATAATAAATACATACAATACAATGGATTGTGGAAGCCTCCAATTGGGGCTAATTCAACTACATTTAGCAGAAGTGCTACTGATACTGTGGGTCAAACATTTATCACAAACATAGAAAATGATAATCAATGCACTTCTAGGCCCCATACAATATCATATTATCTGCACACTGGCATACTTTATAAACAATAGAAAAGATAATCAATGCCATTCCTAGGCCCCATACAATTCAATTATCTGCACACTGCATACATTATAAAGCATAGAAAAGATAATCAATGCACATTCCTAGGCCCCATACAATATCATATTATCTGTCACACTGGCATACATTATAAACATAGAAAAAAATCAATGCACATTCAGGCCCCATACAATATCATATTATCTGCACAACCTGGCATACTTTATAAACATAGAAATATAATCAATGCACATTCCTGGGCCCATACAATATCATATTATCTGCACACTGGCATACTTTATAACTAAGGAAAGAATAATCAATGCCACTTCCTGTCCCATACAATATCATATTATGGCACACTGGACACTTACAAACATAGAAAAGAAATCAATGCACATCCTAGGCCCCATACAATATCTATTATCTTGACACTGGCCATCTTTATAACAAAGGGTTTTAGTATACATCACTTGTGATCACATTATGAAAAGCCTTCCACCACGTCAAGGGTACAAACACCAGTCTGGAAGGTCCTATACTCTAACCTTTACAATTACCTTTCTTATCAATTACGATTAGCAAACTTTTACATTTCTCATAGTTTGTGTACTGGATCATATAACCGGCTTTCTCTCATTCCCCCCAGCCCTTTGGCTTGTTAAAATGACGGCAAGAGGGCCATCATCCAGTGCTTTATATTAAAGGCATAGGACCTCCCATAAAAGGGGTGTTGGGGTGTGCTATTACCACATGGAGCTTGTCCATTGCTTCTATAAATAATTACTCAATACAAGGATTGTGGAAGACTCCAATTGGGCTAATTACAACACATTTAGCGAAGTGCTACTGATCTGGTCCAAACATTTACTACAAACATAAGAAATATACCAATGCAATTGCACATAGTCAGGCCATACAATATCATATTATCTGCCCACGGCATACTTTATAAACATAGAAAAGATACTCATCCATTCCTTAGGCCCCATACATAAAAAAACAAATATCTATTTATCTCTGGCACAGGGCATAACTTTATAACATAGAAAAAAGATAACACATGAACATTCCTATCCCCATACAATATCATGTTTATCTGACCCTGGGCATACTTTATCAAACATAGAGAAATATAATCAAGTGCACATCCTATGCCCCATACAAATCATATATCTGCAGCCCTGGCAATAACTTATAAAACATTCTCAGGTGTATTGGAAAAAAGGATCAAACTCCAAAAGTGTGAAAGCTCTAAATAGGTAAAAATTGATTTGTTCCAGAATGTTACTACTATTAGAATACTCATATATTGTCATACTATCATTACATAAGAGAAAACACATACCATGTGTTTATGTTGTATGCTATAATTTTTTTTAAAAGCACCACTTGGTGGACAGCGCTGTACATAACAAAGATATCATACAAATATATATTACAAAACAGGTATAAGTGCTTATACAGATAAATAAAAATTAATACAATTTCATACATACATAGTTAATATATTAATGGTGTCACCTGGCGAAGCAGAGAGGGAGAGAGTTCTACAAGAAGGAAGCAGCAGAGAAGGACCATTTATAATTGGTGCGTAAGTACATGTCTTATCACTTACAGTTATAATTGTACTTGGGCCTTACCTTGTCACCCGTCTCGTTAAATGGTGATATATTTTATGGAAATATTAGGAATACTTGGGGGGTCATCACTCACTACTCGTTTTCCTCAACTTGGTCGCTTCATACCTGTCCGAGAATTAGACTGTAAATTCTCTTCCTCTCTTCCCCCAGCTTTGGCTTGCGTTTTCATCAATGTGAAGTTTCAGCCGTGACTCCTGACTTGCTCCCAAAGTTGAATGTTTGTTGTATATACGGTATATTGGTCAATCCGAGCCATAGCATACCACTGCCAGCTCGCACTAGAACAGTGGCTTAAAAACAAGGTAGGTCAAATCTTCTCTTCTGGCAGCACGACGATTTGTTTTTAATTTAATGCTTCTTACTACTTGCCTATGTTTATAATGTATGCCAGTGTGCAGATAATATGATATTGTATGGAGCCTAGGAATGTGCATTGATTATCTTTTCTATGTTTATAATGTATACCAGTGTGCAGATAATATATTGTATGGGGCCTAGGAATGTGCATTGGTTATCTTTTCTATGTTTATAAAGTATGCCAGTGTGCAGATAATATAATATTGTATGGGGCCCAGGAATGTGCATTGATTATCTTTTCTTTGTTTATAAAGTATGCCAGTGTGCAGATAATATGGTTTTGTACGGGGCCTAGGAATGTGCATTGGTTATCTTTTCTATGTTTATAATGTATGCCAGTGTGCAGATAATATGATATTGTATGGGGCCTAGGAATGTGCATTGATTATCTTTTCTTTGTTTATAAAGTATGCCAGTGTGCGGATAATATATTGTATGGGGCCTAGGAATGTGCATTGATTATCTTTTCCATGTTTCTGTTTCATTTTGAGGTTAGGGAATAGTTTCTTCTGCGCTATAACATATAACTAACTTCATTGATGATTGATCAAAAATTAGTTTTTTGACTTAGTTACACTTTTAAATAGGCTTCCATGTGAATGGAAAGGTAGGTCAGTAGGTGGGTGACCTGGTCTTGTGTGTGGGGTTGGGGGTATCACCATTTGTATTTTGACCATGAAAAAAACTGTTTTGAAAATCCACATTTGAGGATTGTTACCATTATAGTCTATGGGAAAACATGTCCGTAATTCGCCGTAATGCCGTAACAATTCCAACACTTCCGCGGATTCCTTAGCTAGAAGATGCACACTTCTCCTATATGCCCCCGACGTCTGTACCCCAGCATTCATGTCTCTAGCTCAAAAACCTGTGGGATGGAGATAACTGTTGCCAAACAAGGGGAAGGAAATAAGGGTTGGGATTCCAGCTTGGCCGTGGTGGATCACAGTGGGTGTGTGTAGGGGAAGGAGATTATATTAAATATATATATATATAGCTACTATACAGTGGATGTGTGTAGGGGAGGGAGATTATATTAATATTATATAAATAGCTTACTATCACAGTGGGTGTGTGTAAGGGGGAGGGAATTATACCTTAAATATATCTATACATAAGCTACTATACAGTTGGGTGTGTGTAGGGGAGGGGAGCTTATATTACATATATATAGACATACGCTATATAGCAGTGGGTGGGTGTAGGGGAACGGCGATTATATTACATAGATATATATTTAGCTACTATACATTGGGTTGTGGTGTAGGGGAGGGAGATTATCTTAAATTATATATCATATATAGCTACTATACAGTGGGTGTGTGTAGGGAGGGAGATTATAGTAAATATATATATAAAACACTATACAGTGGGTGGGTGTCGGATGGGAGGGAGATTATATTAAATATATATATATATAGCTACTTACAAGTGGGTGTGTGGTAGGGGAAGGAGATTATATTAAATATATATATATATATAGCTACTATACAGTGGGTGTGTAGGGGAAGGAGATTATATTAAATATATATATATATAGCTACTATACAGTGGGTGGGTTGGGGAAGGGAGATTATATTCCATATATATATATATATATAGCTACTATACAGTGGGTGTGTGTAGGGAGGGGGATTCTAATTAAAATATATTATATTAGCTACTATACAGTGTGTGTGTGTAGGGGAAGAGATTAATATTCAAATAATATATATATATATAGCTACTATACAGTGGGTGTGTGTAGGGGAGGGAGATTCTATTTAAATATAATATATATATCGCTACTATACAGTGGGTGGGTGTAGGGGAAGGCGATTATATTAAATTATATATATATATATATATATATATATAGCTACTATACAGTGGGTGTGTGTAGGGGAAGGAGATTATATTAAATATCTATATATATATATCCTATATGGGTTATGAGATGTTATATGGGTTATGAGATGTTATATTGGTTAGCCTACATGAAAGGTTAAGTTCACCCCTCAAATGAAAATTTTTAAATAGGTAAGTCACCCCCAAACACCAAAACTGCAATAGTTAAAAATCTGAGAGATGTAAGTCTAACTGGAAATGCTGCTCAATGTTCTTTTACCTCTTTTCCTGGTTCTTCTGGTTAGTAACTGTCAATCACGGGTGTTACATTTGACTTCACAGCTAGTGACTGAATGTTCTTCCACTAGCTGCCTCTGGGCATGTGTGAGCTTGTAAAAGAGCTTGGAGAGGAGGTAGAAACATTTTAAGGGCAGAAGGAAACAGGAGAAGAACATGCCCTTTAGGGTTAAATAAATGGACAATGTTCGGCCTATAGGGAGATGTCGTGACATCATTGCCACACGTGAATGAAAAAACTATCAGTGATCCATGTCAGTAATATTTAATCAGGTACCTACCCTCTGTTTATGTTGGTGTCCATGAGATGTCCGAACTTTGCAAAACCGGTCCGCTTGAGGATCCGCCAATTTTCGGAAAAATTAGAAAATTCGAAAATCCGCAAGCGGACCCATTAAAATGAAAAATATTTTCGAAATTACGAGATTTCTCGATTCTCGAACGGGATAAATCCACGGCGCATCCGGGTTCGGATCTGCGAACCGGCCATCCCTAGCGGTTACAATCAGCGTCCCTGTCAGACTCTCTGTTCTCCTGGGGGTCACAATCTGTGCGGCTCTGTCGTATAACAAAAATACAAACCCATATAATGACAAAAGGTGCCCGTTCACCATCACGTTACCTTCCGATGTTACCGCCACATCTGAAGAATCGATTGGCCTGGTTTTTCTTGCGATCGACTTGCGGTCACAAAATAAAAGGGGCAGGTAGGGAATGTCGCAGGAACGACGGAAAGGTAAAAACAACGATTGAAATTTGAATCTATCTAACGTCCATGTAGTGTAGGGCCACCAATGGTAGATTTGACACTTCCATTCTATGTCCAAACCGGATCTGGCTCGGTATACCCAACATTCAGTTGGTTATATCTCCAATCAGACATCAATGTCACAGACAAGAAATAGTTTTCTAACTTGTACTCAATGGGACCTACATTTGATCATTCATTTACACAAATACTTTACATCCCCTTTAACACTTCTCCGGTCAGTCTCACCTGCAGAGACCAGACACTGGAACATAGATGTGGGTGGCCTGTTCGCCTGGCTGGGAATGCTGGGAAAAGCTGGTTTGTCCAGGTGTTCTCTTTCTGCAGGGAGAAATAAAAAGAACCTTCATTCCAGAGAATGTACTTTCAATGGGAGCTAAAGGTAACAGTATATGGGACATGCTCCTCCTTTTCTGATTGGCCGGCAGGAGGAGAGGGGGAGGAGTTTATTATACAGTGATTATTAATTATACAGATTAAGGGGTAATAAACTAGTTATAAGATATCAGGATACGTTTAGTAGCACAAACATTGTAATTTAGTAACTTTGTAATAACTAGTTATTATTTTCCTTTATTTGCATTAATTAATTTGTCTTAAAAAAGCCAAATTACTGTTCTTGGTGCTGGGTTGTCTGAGTTGAAGCTTGGGTGATCTGAGTTGGAGCTGGGTGGTCTGAGTTGGAGCTTGGGTGGTGCTGGGTGGTCTGAGTTGGAGCTTGGGTGGTCTGAGTTGAAGCTTGGGTGGTGCTGGGTGGTCTGAGTTGAAGCTTGGGTGGTGCCAGGTGGTATGAGTTGAAGCTTGGGTGGTGCTGGGTGATCTGAGTCGGAGCTGGGTGGTGCTGGGTGGTCTGACTTGGAGCTGGGTGGTGCTGGGTGGTCTGGTGCTGGGTGGTCTGAGTTGGAGCTGGGTGGTGCTGGGTGGTCTGAGTCGGAGCTTGGGTGGTTATGGGTGGTCGGTTGACGGAGGGAGCTTGGTGGTTGAGTGGAGTGGGGGTTGCTGTGGCTGGTGCTGGGTGGTCTGAGTTGGAAGGGTGGTGATGTGGGTTGAGTCGGAGATGGGTGGTGCTGGGTGGTCTGGTGCTGGGTGGTTGGTGTGGGTGGTCTGAGTGGAGTGGGTGGGCTGGTGGCTGCGTGTGGGTGGTCTGAGTTGGAGCTGGGTGGCGTGGGTGGTGAGTCGGAGCTGGGTAGTGTGGGTGGTCTGGGTGCTGGGTGGTCTGGTGCTGGGTGGTTGAGTTGGAGTGGGTGGTGACTGGGTGGTCGTGATGTGTTGTGGAGTGGGTGTGCTGGGTGGTATGAGCTGGAGCTGGGTTTTATGATTGGAGGTGGTGTCTGGGCTGGTGGTCTGGGCTGGGGTTGAGTGGAGAGTGGGTGGTGCTGGGTGGTCTGAGTCGGAGCTGGTTAGTGCTGGTGGTCTGGTGCTGGGTGTCTGGTCTGGTTTTTTGTGGGGGGCTGTTCTTTGGGGGTTGGGAGTCTGAGTTGGAGCTTGGGTCTGAGGCTTTGGGCTTGGGTGTCGAGTTTGGAGCTTGGGTGTCTGAGTGAGTGGGTGGTCTGAGTCGGAGCTGGGTGGTGCTGGGTGGTCTGACTTGGAGCTGGGTGGTGCTGGGTGTAAATAGGTTTTAATCTAGGAAAATACCCAGAGCCATTGTTCCTGATTGTGCACTTGAGTGTGAATGTGATTTTGCAGGTAATTGTGAATATGAGTTGTGAACATTTCCTAAAACCCATTAATGGGGAATGTTTCCCTTTCTCTGGGCCTGGGACAGTGTTATTAGTGTGTGTGTGAGAGTTGTGTTAGAATTGTAACAATGTGTCCTTATTGTGCATTATTTTGCACTTTTCCCCTCAATTCTTAATGAAGAAGTTTGGAAGTGTTTGTGTCAGCCAATCACAGCCCCCGCTGCACACACATCACCTGTATCACACTACGTTCACTCTTATCTCCCTAGTGAAACACAAACAGTTCTTTTTTCAAATGTCATAAAAGATAAAATATCCAATTCCCCGAGGTCAGTAAATTCTAACAAGTCTTTGAACTTTTTAAAAAGTTTTTTTAAGTTTTTAAAGCGAGACACTTTTTTTTAAACTACAATTCCCAACATCCTCTGCGCAGACACAAATGTCACTCTACTGTAGGTTTTAAAATTAATTCACACTTAGACCCCTGGAACAGATAAGGGCCCTGTAAATCATAAGGGGCCCCAGACCTGCTCTTTGCTCTTATCCTATCTCAATAACCTCAGTCACTCTTATTCTAGTTGCCCTTTAATCAGAGATGGATTATGATCATATGGGGCTCTAGGCAGGTGCCTAGGGTTGCCTTGTGGATAATCCTGTTCGGCCTTTTATCCCTGTAATATTTATGTTGTATCCCAGTAAACAATAACCATTCCCGTCTGTGTTATGATACTTACGTGTTTGCAGTGTGGCAGCTCCTTGTTTGATAAATATTACTGTTATGTCCTATTTATCCCTTTCTATGTTAGAGACCTGATCCCAGATACTCCCATCAACACCTTTACAGAGAGCAAAAAACCCTTCACCATTGGAGGAAAAAAAAGCCGCTATCGTTCTGGGTAAATGCACCTTCCGCGATTTAATATCGCGTTTGCGAATGTGGGTAAATCCCGCTAAGGGATTTACCCACTGTGGGATTTTAACGCCAGCTATTTGCTGGGAAATGTGTCTAAACAAGCAGTTCGCAGGATGATGAGAACACAGATTTACACATTGTTATTTCTATACAGAGAATGTGACCAGACGACATTACTGGAATAAGACGGGATCTGATTCGCCAGTTTATCAACCATAGCAGCCAAACTGCAGTAAGAGATCATCTGATTGGTTCGCTGTGGGTTGTAGACCAAGGGGAACGTGTTACATATTTTATTACATCAGTGCGATGATATCATAGGGAAATCCCCCCCCAGTCCTTGGTGTTCAGAATGTCATTCAATCTCTACAAGGAATTTCCCAGGATTTCCTTCTACTTTCACTTAACTTTCCCCGAGGCTAATAAATCTGTTTATACATATGGGTGGGAGCTGCCATATTGTTTCCCTTAGGTTAAGGTTGCGCCATGCTGCTCCAAATATCGTGTCAGAGGAGAGGTAGAAATGCAGGATCATAAACGCATGCAAGTCCATTGTTTAAATTGAGTTTAATGACAAAAAATGAGTTTAATGACACTAAAAATGGTGATCATGCGTGTTGTTAAACATGCGTGTTGTTAAAACATAGCTCAGATAGTGGGGCATGGATACTGCGATTACATTGGAATTAAAGTGTCTATGTGATGCACCAAGCAGATGCGATCTGAAAAATACATGGCATTGGGCATATATTAGCCCTTAGACAGTACAGCATGAGGGTATAGCTGTTTATATTTGTATTTATATGGGTGGGAGCTGCCATAGTGTTTTCTTTAAACATTAGACATTTTTTGAATAGTTGCATTTCTCTTTGTTTTTTCAGACAGTGAAAGGATCTTTGTCATGTTCATAGTATGTGGCTGTTTACGGAATCCAAACCATGTGCTGTCCTGCCATCTAGTGGCCATTATTGATTTTGTCGCCTAAATAATTAATGTTCTACCACAAATAATTTGGGACATTAACACACTGGGGCCTATTAATAAACACATTTTGTGATGCGCAGTATTTTATAATGGCCCGCTACTGTTTTATGTTAAGAGGCAGTAAAATGCTGATAGCGATCGGTACTTTATGAACACATGGTTTACAGCTGGTAAATATGTCAGAAATTGTCGCGTTCTCCTCGTATTAATCCCACTGCCGCGTTTTCTCAAACAAAATAATCCACAGGTAAAATGATGAGGTACGCCTTCCAAATTGTTCTCAATGAGGATAGAAGTTTATTGCCGGATATACTGACAGAATAAACAGATTATTCCAGCAAGTTAAGAACAGTTCTTTTCTTCCCCTTTTGGGGTGCGGTAATATGAGGGATAATTCACACATTTCGACATACATAAGGCTAGTCAAGGTTACATATGATTACATGATTGGATTATACATTATAGCATATTAGGGAGAATAATATTTTTCTCCCTTGAATCCATTCCCCTCTTTATACAAGACAATATCTTGCTAGCTCTAGCCATTGCTACCTGGCATTGTTTGCTACGGCTAAGTCTGTTATCTACCAGAACCCCCAAATCTTTTTCCATTACAGATGCACTTAACACAGAGTTATTTATGGTGTAGGTGGCACAGGGATTATTAAATCCCAAATGCATCACCTTACATTTATCTACATTGAATCTCATCTGCCATTCTGCTGCCCATTTTGATAATCTATCTAGGTCTGCTTGCAGCACTTGCACATCATTGGAAGTTTCCAAAGCTCTGCATAGTTTAGTGTCATCAGCAAACACAGAGACCTTGTTCTCAATGCCCCTTCTAAGTCATTTATAAACAGATTAAACAGAAGCGGCCCCAGTACAGAACCCTGAGGTCGTATTGTTACAGTCCCCGCTATAAGGTCTAGGATTCTCTATAGTGTATACAGAGTGAATATTCCTCATTTATACACCAATCGATATCACCAATCGGTATCACCAATCGATATCACCAATCGGTATAACCAATCGGTATCACCAATCGGTATCACCAATCGATATCACCAATCAGTATCACCAATCGATATCACCAATCGATATCACCAATCGGTCTATCAAACACATGGAAAAATGTCCTTGATATTCCGACTTTCCAATTCACCCAATTGACCGGAATATCAATCCACGTATCGGGGCCATAACAGCTCTTTAAAGATTCCTTGTAAAATTAGTAACGAGAAAAAAAAATCTCAACTGTAACAACAATGGCGGCAGGTGGGATCCATCTATGATGTCATGTTATGATGTCATGTCTGCGATCATTGTCCCTGATCTGTCATTATTATTCTTCCTCAGTGACCGAACGCCGTGGATCTCAGTGTCTGGGATTCCACTCGGCATCAGGATGACTTCAAACTCTAATATAGAAAGTTTGTCACACAAGAGACCCCCCCCCCCTCCATGTGTCGCCCCCCAACCCCTCTCCTATTCCCATGTGCAGAAATAGACCCTGTACAAGTCCTAGAGATTCACATGTGACACTGGGAAGAAGGTTAGTTAAACAGAACAGGAGAGAGAGACAGAGAGAGACAGACACAGAGAGAAAGACAGAGAAGGAGAGACAGAGAGAGAGAGAGAGAGAGAGAGAGAAGGAGAGACACACACAGTGAGAGAGAAGGAGAGACACACACAGTGAGAGAGAAGGAGAGAGAGAGACAGAGAGAGACAGACACAGAGAGAGAAGGAAAGACAGAGAAGGAGAGACAGAGAGAGAGAGAGAAGGAGAGACACACACAGTGAGAGAGAAGGAGAGAGAGAGAGAGACAGACAGAGACAGACACAGAGAGAGAAGGAAAGACAGAGAAGGAGAGAGAGACAGACAGAGAGAAAGAGAGAGAGAGAGAGACAGAGAGAGACAGACACACAGAGAGAAGGAAAGACAGAGAAGGAGAGACAGAGAGAGAGAGAGAGAGAAGGAGAGAGAGAGAGAGGGAGAGAGAGATAGAGAGAGAAGGAGAGAGACAGACAGAGAGAAAGAGAGAGAGAGAGACACACAGAGAGAGAGGGAGAGAAGGAGAGAGAGACAGACAGAGAGAAAGAGAGAGAGAGAGACACAGAGAGAGAGAGAGAGAGAAGGAGAGAGAAGGAGAGAGAGACAGACAGAGAGAAAGAGATAGAGAGACAGACAAACAGAGAGAAAGAGATAGAGAGAGAGACACACACACACACACAGAGAGACAGAAGGATCTTCACCATCCCACCTGGGACTGCAGTTTCACCTCAGCCACGAGCATTTACTGCTGGGCCACTGAAACTTTCCTTTCTTCGATTTCCTACTTTGAGGTTCCACGATGAACGTGGCCCCCTGCGCCCGCTGCGGATTTGGGGTCTACCCGGCCGAGAAGATAAATTGTATAGATCAGGTGAGTGACCACAGACTGGAAGATCCTAGAACAGGAGATTGTGGAGACAAAAATGATGATCCGGAATTTATCAGATGGGGGATTTACAGGATTCCAGTAGATAATTCCTTATCCTATGGGATTTATCCCGTATCACCGAATAAACACAATCAATAGGGGTAGTTTATAAAGTCTGGGGTAAATATGACTTGCAATCTGCCCCACTGCAGGTAAGTGTACTTCAATCAAACTTCAATGTGTTTTCAATATTTGTGCTGACACTCAACATTTCAGGTGTCTCACCTGAGGAAGGGCACTCACACTCACACGCCACCGGGGAGAGAAAATGGCTAATTGAGCACACTTTGGACATTAACGCTGTGTGTTTGTGTTATTCTGAGGGGACAGTACATTTACCCTGTTATACAAACTGTACACTGTCTACTTTACATTGTATCACAGTGTCTTATGTTCAGTATTGTCCTATGGTAAGATAGAAACATCACTACTAGAGATGGGATCTGGGGTCTGACACGGAACCAGATCTGACACGGAACCCCTCGGTTCCAAAATCCGAATGTTCCATCTGAAACCGGGCAGATCATTGGGATTTCGGGACTTCGGATCGCATTTTCGAGGATTATTTAACGTTCAAGGTTACTTTCGAGGAATATCAAAAATAGCTTTGAAAATGCGCTCCGAATCCCCAAAAGTACGTTCCAGTTTCAGGTCTTCGGGATTTTCCCGAGATCCGTAAATCTGAAAAGGAACGTAACTTACCAGTTTCGCCATCTCTACTCACTACTGGGACGCTGTATGTACTATAATAGGGGAAACACAGGTACAGCCTATTGCAGAGTGAAGGAAAGTGTCGGAATACATTGTATCTGCATTTTAACTTCATTTCAGAAAACATATATGTGCATGTGTGATTAGGAAACGTTATGTAAAGTAGCTCTACATACAAGTATAGAAGCCCAGAGCACATCCAATTACCATAACATATGTAAAGTAACTGTAATAGCATTATCAATTGGCAATTTACTAAATCTGCTTAACGTTGGGGGATATTTCAAATTCTCAGGCTACACTGGCGCAATTCTCAAGCCTTCCAAATGTGTTTCGTAATCCGACCGTGAGAATCGCCAGCGCATTAAAATGTGACAGACGCAGCGATGCGATTGTTATGAAATTGGGTGCCGATTGCAGAATAATTGGAAAACCGCAGCGCAAACGTACGGAAACGCACGTGAAACGTGATGCGGTTGCACTTTTGACCCACATTTTCATTGGTTGCTAGTGTGGCCGTAATATCTCCAGCTCTGGGCAGAGATTGTGGAAAATACAAACCATCAATCTTTGGATATAATTTAAATTTGTCCTCTAATGAACAACACTTGTCCTTTAGATGATTTAATCTCGCCCCCTGCTGGCCGGGTTTCTCCCAGTGGCCATAGCTGCCCTATAATTAAGGGAACTCCCATCATCATTGGTAATTAGAAATCAGATCACAAAGAGAAAGAGAGTTTTGTTAAGGAAGTGCAGACAGGGAATGCTGGGAATTGTAGTGTTGCAAACAACATTTATAGGGGTCTCATCCTAACATTGCTTTTCCCCCTCCTGTTCCTAGACATGGCACAAGGCTTGTTTCCACTGCGAAATCTGCAAGATGATCCTCACAGTGAACAATTTTGTCAGTTTCCAGAAAAAACCTTACTGCCAGGCGTAAGTACTTCACCCTTCCACTAGGGGGTCGAAAGAGAAACACTGGTTAAAGGTATTATAACAGATCTGGTCTTCACAGTCCAATCAATATCTCACCTGTACCTACCAGCCCAGACTAACCTCATTCTACCTTTAGGGCTGGCGTGTTTCTCACGTGCTTACGATTGTGTTTTGCACGCCAGGCTGACACAACATGGGGGGGTCACACTGTGCTGGGATCCGTTTTCAGAACGCATATGATCACCATATTATGGCGAATCACATGGCTCCGAAAACAGAATATCGGTAGAATGGCAGTGCAAATTCACGGTAAGGCACGTAAAATGCGTTTGCGTATTTTACACACGTTACCGTGAGTTGTAGTGTGCCCGCAGCCTTGTACTGTGTTATATAGGAAAGTTATATACTCTGTGTATTTCTACTTGTAGACACAATCCCAGAATGAACAAGTTTACCAGCGTCTATGAAACGCCAGTAAATATCCACGTGAAGAAGCAGTCGGAGGCCATAAGCGAGGTAACAATAATGTTTTACTTTATTTGTAATGGAGGTTCGTACAATGACTTTGTCTGTGCTATTGATTTGCTGCAACCAATCAGATGTAAGCCTTTCGCTGGGTCACTGCAATTAGTTACCACCTTATTGGATGCTGAGTTTATTTGCAGTGCAAACCTTAACCCCATTTGATTGGATTCCTTATTAATCTAAAGGTGCCCATACATTGAACTCACCTCCCGACAGATCCCACGACATTTAAAGGGACACTATACAAAAAATGACTTTGTCTCATCTTAATCTATAGTTGATTACATGTAAGTTGCACTTACTCTGATTTGTGTGTGTTGCTGCACACATTTTGTTTAGGAGCAGTATCCCCCCTCCCTCTTTTAACCACTCCCACTTCCATCTGACCTGACTTTTCCCCACAAACCAACTGTCAAGCCTGCACACAACATACAGCATTCCAACTATCAAATCTCTGTCACCATTCCAGCTACAGTAAAACTACTAACAGAAGAATAGTTTTTGAGAGAAAGGAACTTGTGTCACATTGCTAATTCCCACCCCCCTGTAAATAATAGAACAGTTGAGTAACAGTGATACACTGTCCTGATTGCGCTCCTATCGTTAGTAGTGGCACACATGGGCAGATGATAGGAGCTCAGTTGGGAAACAGCACCATCTGCTGGAGAGAAGCCGCAAGTGGCCAAGTGTATCACTATTACCTGTTACCTAAACGTTCTCTCCTCCCTGTGAATAATATAAACAGATTTGCTGTACTTCATTATATGGGTGTAGTGTCCCTTTAAATCTTGGTATTTTTATTGTAATTAGAGTTCATTGCTTTTTCTATAATAAGTAATATAAATGATTATATATTATTAGAATTATTATATACCATTATTGATTATTAGAAGTATAAACACATCAAACACCAATAGAAACAATAAAGTTCAGAGGTAAAGCCAGTGAGTAACAATTTGATTATAATCTATACGTAATATTATAATGTCACTGCCATGGCCCCTGCCCAGGAATGTCACACTGCACATCCTATTTATACTTCATTACTGGGATGTGAGATTCCGTTATTTGTGGAATATGGAGTCACATGTTCACTTGCCCACTTCCCATTGGTTTTTCCTGTCACTGTCAATCACCTGTCAGGGATATAAACATGGAAAGTCTCCTGTCAAAGATATAAACATGGAAAGTCTCCTGTCAATCACCTGTCAGGGATATAAACATGGAAAGTCTCCTGTCAATCACCTGTCAGGGATATAAACATGGAAAGTCTCCTGTCAATCACCTGTCAGGGATATAAACATGGAAAGTCTCCTGTCAATCACCTGTCAGGGATATTTTGTATATAGAATGGAAAGTCTCCTGTCAATCACCTGTCAGGGATATAAACATGGAAAGTCCCCTGTCAATCACCTGTCAGGGATATAAACATGGAAAGTCTCCTGTCAATCACCTCTCAGGGATATAAACATGGAAAGTCTCCTGTCAATCACCTGTCAGGGATATAAATATGGAAAGTCTCCTGTCAATCACCTGTCAGGGATATATAAACATGGAAAGTCTCCTGTCAATCACCTGTCAGGGATATAAACATGGAAAGTCTCCTGTCAATCACCTGTCAGGGATATAAACAGGGAAAGTCTCCTGTCAATCACCTGTCAGGGATATAAATATGGAAAGTCTCCTGTCAATCACCTGTCAGGGATATGAACATGGAAAGTCTCCTGTCAATCACCTGTCAGGGATATAAACATGGAAGTCTCTGTCAATCACCTGTCAGGGATATAAACATGGAAAGTTCTCCTGTCAATCACTCTGTCAGGGATATAAACATGGAAAGTCTCCTGTCAATCACCTGTCGGGATATAAAATGGAAAGTCTCCTGTCAATCACCTGTCAGGGATATAAACATAGAAGTCTCCTGTCAATCACCTGTCAGGATATAAACATGGAAAGTCTCCTGTCAATCACCTGTCAGGGATATAAACATGGGAAAGTCTCCTGTCAATCACCTGTCAGGGATATAAACAGGGAAAGTCTCCTGTCAATCACCTGTCAGGGATTAAACAGGAAAGTCTCCTGTCAATCACCTGTCAGGGAGTAAATATGGAAAGTCTCCTGTCAATCACCTGTCAGGGATATAACATGGAATTCTCCTGTCAATCACCTGTCAGGGATATAAACATGGAAAGTCTCCTGTCAATCACCTGTCAGGATATAACCTGGAAAGTCTCCTGTCAATCACCTGTCAGGGATATAAACATGGAAAGTCTCCCATAATCCTGCTCTGTCATTGTGATTATATTATTCATCATTGTCTTACTGATTAATATTATATAACAAAATAAAATGTTTATTACTAAATCTATAATGATTTATATAAATTAACGCTTTATTACACTGTAACAATGTTAAACTCTGGGGGTACTATCTCCCAGTATTGTTTCCTTTGGACCATGATACAATGTAACACTCTGAGTGTATTACTTCCCCTTTATCTCCCAGTATTGTTTCCGATATGAAATCCAAAGAACAGGAGGGACACAGTCAACTGGAATCATTGATCAATCAGGTACCAACGGGATATTCCCATCTGCATTTGAGCATCAATCCACCAATCAGTGTTAAGTCAGCCCTCCAGTCCACAAGTCAGTGTTAAGTCAGCCCTCCAGTCAACAAGTCAGTGTTAAGTCAGCCCTCCAGTCCACAAGTCAGTGTTAAGTCAGCTCTCCAGTCCACAAGTCAGTGTTAAGTCAGCCCTCCAGTTCACCAGTCAGTGTTAAGTCAGCCCTCCAGTCCACAAGTCAGTGTTAAGTCAGCCCTCCAGTCCACAAGTCAGTGTTAAGTCAGCCCTCCAGTCCACAAGTCAGTGTTAAGTCAGCCCTCCAGTTCACCAGTAAGCGTTAGCCCACCATACCCACCTCCACAAGCCACGCCTATGTTCCCTGATGAAGCCATGCACGCTTCACATGCCGTCCCCCCGCTTGCCTTTAGGCGGCATTTAAAAGTTGTTTCAGGTATTAAAACCTCTAGGAACACCTCTGACAAGTAGCAGCATCATTTAGGTGTTGAGTTGCAGTTTTACTACAGCTGGATAGAGATGGCTGAACTTCCTACAGTTCGGTTCGTTTTCGAACTTTCAAACTTCAGTAAAAGTTCTATAGTTCGAAATCTAACCCATTAAAGTCAATAGGGACAAATAGTTTGTAAAGTTCTTATTAATTACAGTTAAAATAGAATTAGCAACGTCATGTAAATGGGTCTGGGACCTGGGAAATGGTCTGGGGGACACGTCACTGTCACCAAAACCTGTTTAAACACTAACTTACCCAACGATCGGCTATTTTCGAGCTTTCACATTATATTTTTGAGGGTTACCAAAACCGATTGCAGTATTTGAAGGTTATCTATGAATTCGAGGGTTATCGAACAACGTATTCAAGGGTTGTGTAGCGCTTAGATCGTAAATTCAAATGTTCGGAATTATCGGAAAAAAGTCCAAAAGTTCGTAGTTCAAAGTGTCCGAAAAAGTCTAAGTTTGTTCAAACTGATAAAATCCGACTTAAACTAGGGTTTGAGTTCTAGTCCATACCTACAGCTGGAGAATTTACAGGTTGGACAGACACAGCACAACACACACTACAGTAGAAACACGGGTTTTCCTTTCCCCCTTGTAATGGAAATCCGGGCGAAAAACAATGCAAATGTAATTTTGTAATGAAAGTAAACGTGTCCTTTAACATAATGTTCAGTAACGTGTAGTAGAATTGGGATATGTTCAGTAACATGTTGTAGAATTGGGATTATATGTTCAGCAACGTGTTGTAGAATTGGGATGATATGTTCAGAACGTGTTGTAGAATTGGGTTATATGTTCCATAACGTGTTGTAGAATTGGTATGATATGTTCAGTAACGTGTTGTAGAATTGGGATGAAATGTTCAGTAACGTGTTGTAGAATTGGGATGATATGTTCAGTAACGTGTGTAGAATTGGGATATGTTCAGTAACGTGTTGTAAAATTGGGAGGATATGTTCATTAACGTGTTGTAGAATTGGGATATGTTCAGTAACGTGTTGTTGTAAAATTGGGTATGATGTTCATTAACGTGTTGTAGAATTGGGATAGTTCAGTAACGTGTAGTAGAATTGGGATGATATGTTCAGTAACGTGTTGTAGAATTGGGATGATATGTTCAGTAACGTGTAGTAAAATTGGGATAATATGTTCAGTAACGTGTAGTAGAATTGGGATGATATGTTCATTAACGTGTTGTAGAAATTGGGATATGTTCAGTAACGTGTAGTAGAATTGGGATGATATGTTCAGTAACGTGTAGTAGAATTGGGATGATATGTTCAGTAACGTGTAGTAAAATTGGGATATATGTTCAGTAACGTGGTAGTAGAATTGGGATGATATGTTCAGTAACGGTAGTAAAATTGGGAGATATGTTCAGTAACGTGTGTAGAATTGGGATGATATGTTCAGTAAGTGTTAGAGAATTGGATGATATGTTCAGTAACGTGTTGTTGAATGGGATATGTTCAGTAACGTGTAGTAAAATTGGGATAATATGTTCAGTAACGTGTAGTAGAATTGGGATGATATGTTCAGTAACCTGTAGTAAAATTGGGATGATATGTTCAGTAACGTGTAGTAGAATTGGGATGATATGTTCAGTAACGTGTTAGAAGGGATGATATGTTCAGTAAGTGTAGTAAAATTGGGATGATATGTTCAGTAACGTGTAGTAGAATTGGGATGATATGTTCAGTAACGTGTAGTAGAATTGGGAATGATATGTTCAGTAACGTGTTGTTGAATTGGGATGATATGTTCAGTAACGTGTATGTAGTAAAATTGGATAATATGTTCAGTAACGTGTATAGTAGATGGGATGATATGTTCAGTAACCTGTAGTAAAAATTGGGATGATATGTTCAGTACGTGTAGTGTAGTAGAATTGGGATGATATGTTCAGTAACGTGTTGTAGAATTGGGATGATATGTTCAGTAACGTGTAGTAAAATTGGGATGATATGTTCAGTAACGTGTATGTAGAATTGGGATGATATGTTCAGTAACGTGTAGTAGAATTGGGATGATATGTTCAGAACGTGTTGTGAATGGTGATATGTTCAGTAACGTGTAGTAAATTGGGATAAATGTTCAGATAAGTGTAGTAGAATTGGGATGATATGTTCAGTAACGTGTTGTTGTAGAATTGGGATGAAATGTTCAGTACGTGTAGTAAATGGGGATATGATTGTTCAGTAAGTGTCTTTGTAGTAGATTGGGAATGATATGTTCAGTAACGTGTAGTAGAATTTGGGATGATATGTTCAGTAACGTGTTGTGAATGGATGATATGTTCGTAACGTGTAGTAAAATTGGGATAATATGTCAGTAACGTGTAGTAGAATTGGATGATATGTTCAGTAACCGTAGTAAAATTGGGATGAATATGTTCAGTAACGTGTAGTAGAATGGGATGATATGTTCAGTAACGTGTTTTTGTGAATTGGGATGATATGTCAGTAAACGTTAGTAAAATTGGGATGATATGTTCAGTAACGTGTAGTAGAATTGGGATGATATGTTCAGTAACGTGTAGTAGAATTGGGATGATATGTTCAGTAACGTGTTGTTGAATTGGGATGATATGTTCAGTAACGTGTAGTAAAATTGGGATGATATGTCAGTAACGTGTTGTAGTAGAATTGATGATTGATTGTTAGTAACGTGTAGTAGATTGGGTGATATGTTCAGTAACGTGTGTTGTTGAATTGGGATGATATGTTCAGTAACGTTTGTAGTAAAATTGGGAAAGTCAAAGTGTAGAGAATTGGGATGATATGTTCAGTAACTGTAGTAAAAATGGATGTATGTTCAGTAACGTGTTGGTAGAATTGGGATGATATGTTCGTAACGTGTTGTAGAAATTGGGATGATATGTTCAGTAACGTGTAGTAAAATTGGGAGGATATGTTCAGTACAGTGTAGGTAGTAAATTGGGATGATATGTTCAATACGTGTGTGTAGAATTGGGATGATATGTTCAGTAACGTGTAGTAGAATTGGGATGATATGTTCAGTAACGTGTTGTAGAATTGGGATGATATGTTCAGTAACCTGTAGTAAAATTGGGATGATATGTTCAGTAACGTGTAGTAAAATTGGGATGATATGTTCAGTAACGTGTAGTAGAATTGGGATGATATGTTCAGTAACGTGTTATGTAGAATTGGGATGATATGTCAGTAACGTGTAAAATTGGGATGATATGTTCAGTAACGTGTATGGTAGAATTGGGATATATGTTACTAACGTGTAGTAGAATTGGGATGATATGTTCTAGTAATGTGTTGTAGAATTGGGATGATATTTCAGTAACGTGTTAGTAGAATTGGGATGATATGTTCAGTAACGTGTAGTAGATGGGATGATATGTTCAGTAAGTTGTAGTAGAATTGGGATGATATGTTCAGTAACGTGTGTAGAATTGGGATGATATGTTCAGTAACGGTGTAGGAATTGGGATGATATGGTCAGTACGTGTAGTAGAATTGGGATGATAGTTCAGTAACGTGTAGTAGATGGGATGATATGTTCAGTAACGTGTAGTATGAATTGGGATGATATGTTCAGTAACGTGTTGTAGAATGGGATGGATGAAGTTCAGTAACGTGTGTAGAATTGGGATGATAGTTCAGTCGTGTAGAAATTGGGAGATATTGTTCAGTTAACGTGTAGTAAAATTGGGATGATAGTTCAGTAACGTGGTAGAATGGATGATTGTCAGTAACGTGTAGAATTGGGATGATATGTTCAGTAACGTGTTGTAGAATTGGGATGATATGTTCAGTAACGTGTAGTAGAATTGGGATATATGTTCAGTAACGTGTAGTAGAATTGGGATGATAGTTCAGTAACGTGTAGTAGAATTGGGATGATATGTTCAGTAACGTGTAGTAGAATTGGGATGATATGTTCAGTAACGTGTAGGAGAATTGGGATGATATGTTCAGTAACGTGTAGTAGAATTGGGATAATATGTTCAGTAACGTGTAGTAGAATTGGGATGATATGTTCAGTAACGTGTAGTAGAATTGGGATGTATGTTCAGTAACGTAGTAGAATTGGGATGATATGTTCAGTAACGTGTAGTAGAATTGGGATGATATGTTCAGTAACGTGTTGTTGAATTGGGATGATATGTTCAGTAACGTGTAGTAAAATTGGGATGATATGTTCAGTAACGTGTTGTAGATGGGATGATTGTTCAGTACTGTAGTAAAATTGGGATGATATGTTCAGTAGTGTAGTAAAAATGGGATATATGTTCAGTAACGTGTAGTAGAATTGGATGAGATGTCAGTTAACGGGTTGTAGAATTGGGATGATATGTCAGTAACGTGTAGTAAAATTGGGATGATTAGTTCAGTACGTGGTAGTAGAATTGGGATGATATTGTTCAGTAACGTGTTGTAGAATTGGGATGATAGTTAGTAAAGTGTAGGAGTAGAATTGGGATGATATGTTCAGAACGTGTAGTAGAATTGGGATGATATGTTCAGTAACGTTAGTGTAGAATTGGGATGATATGTTCAGTAACGTGTAGTGAATTGGATGATATGTTCAGTAACTGTAGTAAAATGTGGATGATATGTTCAGTAACGTGTAGTAGAATTGGGATGATATGTTCAGTAACGTTGTAGTAGAATTGGGATGATATGTTCAGTAACGTGTTGTAGAATTGGGATGATATGTTCAGTAACGTGTTGTAGAATTGGGATGATATGTTCAGTAACGTGTAGTAGAATTGGATGATATGTTCAGTAACGTGTTGAGATTGGGATGATAGTTCAGTAAGTGTGTAGAATGGGATGAATATGTTCAGTAACGTGTAGTAGAATGGATGATATGTTCAGTAACGTGTTGTAGAATTGGGATGATATGTTCAGTAACGTGTTGTTACTGAACTCACATACTGTAGGAAGCTTTAGGCACTGTGTGAATGTAGAAAGTATTGCTGCACTGCCACCTAGTGACTTAATGTAACCAATGCACAGGCACAAAAGAATCATGCAAGTTATTGCAGTAACATTCTTAACAATCATGTTCCAATAAAGTGAATGTGCTGAGGGATTTCTCACCCTGTAATGATTCTGTATTTGTCTTTTATTTACAGAAAAATTATGAAGAAGAAAAAACGTGGTACTCAGATATCAGCTCAGAAATAACACAGACAGAGAACACAGTCATTGGTGTAAGGAAACTGTCTAATATGTGCTAATATATAGACACAGAACTCCTCTGTAACTTCTAATATCCTTATAATTTACAGTAGGGGATACATTATCCCTTATAATACATGAGTGGTACCCAGAGTTCCCTGTATAACTCAGTCTGTGTCCTTGTACCTTTATATGGACACAGAACTGCTCAGTGACTTCTAATATCCTTATAATTTACAGTAGGGGATACATTATCCCTTATAATACACATAAGTGGGTAAACCCAGATTTTTCCCTGTTGTACAAACTCATCCTGTGGTCCTTTGTAAACCTTTATATAGACCACAGAAACTCCCTCTGTACTTCTAAATTTATTCCCTTAAATAAATTAATATTTTTAACCAAAGTAGGGGGGTACATTTTTTATTTTATTCCCCCTTATTAAAAATTTTTTAAATTTATACATGATGGGGTGGTTATCCCCAGAGTTTTCCCCTGGAAAAATAACTCCATAAATAAACTCACAGTTCCCCCCTGTTGTGGATTTGGTCCCCTTTGGGGGTTTAACCTTTATAATAGACACAGAACTCCCTCAGGTGACTTCTAATAAAATCCTTTATAATTTATTAAATTTACAGTAGGGGGATACAATTAATCCTTATAATACCATGGATGGTATCACCCAGAGTTTTTCCCCTGTCTAACTCAGTCCCCCTGTGTCTTGTAACCTTTATCTAGAATAGGACACAGAACCCCTCAGTGGTCTTCCTAATAATCCTTTTATAATTTTCCAGTTTTAATTTTTTTTTTTTTTAGGGGATACATTATCCCCCCTTTATTAATCCATGGGGTGGGTACAAACAAGAGTTAACACAGAGTTTGGGGGGTTTTCCCCGTATACTCAGTTCCCTGTGTCCCTTGTACCTTTTATATATACACAGAACTCCTCAAGTGAGAAACTTCTCTAAATATACTACTAAAATTACCAGTAGGGGATAACAAACATTATCCCTTATAAAATTTACAATGAGTGGTACCCAGGTTTTCCTCTGTATAAACTCAGTCTGTGTCCCTTGTTACATTTATAATGGGACACGACCCTCAGTGAAATACCTAATATCCTTAAATTTACAGTAGTGGATACATTTATATCAATCCAATAACTGTCAATGTTTCTTACCCTTTTTCTCCTAACAAAGAAACCGAACGGAAACTGTCAGGGGGAGGGCACCAGAAGTCGGAAAGAGGCATTTCCCCTCTTCCTTCCCCCCCCTGCCCCCTACAAAATATAACTCACACCAAGCCTAATCAGACAGCCCAAGAAGGCTGGGAAATTTGGCCCAGCAATGTAGATCTCTTGATAAGCCCCCCATCATTCTGTCTTTTATTATTGTCAAAGTGTTGCCGTTGCCTTTAAATATTAAATTAATTATAAAAAATAATAATACATTCTTGAAAATAAAAAAAGTGTTGCTATGGGAAGCATAAAAATTGAATATATAAAAATCACAATCATCCATTTTTATCTAACACAATTAGAGAATCTGGTTCCTTTGCTATAGGTGGAAATCTTAAACAATAAACGTGGACCGAGAGTCAATTCCCCCCCTCCCCCAGTATACCAAAGTGTGTGGACACCAAAGGCCATATTCTGCCAAACCGGAGGGGCAAAAAATTCCTGATTGATTGTAAAGTTAACAAAATTTCAAACCTACCATTTTATTATAACTGTATCATCAATGGTACAAGGAAATCTACTGACTGATGACACAATAGCTAAAAAAAACCACTCGATTAAACTGAATGCGACAATAGCTAAAAAAACACTTATTTGAAAACTCCCTGATGTGGAGACGTAGCTAAAACACTGATTATTTATTAAAAATAACTGATGACATGTAGCTAAAAAAAAAAAACCCTGATTAATAAACTGATTTGCACAAAATACTAAAAAAAAACACTTGATTATACCTGGATGAGGGACCTAGCTTAAAAACAAAAACAACAACTGATTATAATAATAACTGATTGACAGAGCTAAAAAACAAAAACACTGATTATATAACTGATGGACATAGCCTAAAAAAACACTGATTATAACTGATGACATAAGCTAAACACTGATTATTAACTGATGACATAGTTAAAACAACAAAATAAAAACACTGATTTTATAAAAACTGAGTGACAATAAAAAACTAACTATCCCTGATTATAAAAGAACTGAATGACAATAGCTAAACAACAATACAACTGATTATAAAAAACTGAATGGACGTAGCTAACACAAAAAAAAAACAAACTGATTATAGCTAATAAATTTAAAAAAATAAAAAACTGATGGACATAGCTAAAAACAAATAAAAAAACACATGATTATATTATTCAATATTAATATATATACTTTAATAACCGTAGCTAAAACACTGATTATTAGATTTTTTATAAACCTGATTGACATAGCCCTAAACACTGATTATCAACTGATGACATAGCTATAAAACAACAAACTGATTGTATAACCTGATTGAACATAAGCTAACACGATTATAACATAAAAAAAACCCCCCCCCTGGAATGAATTGCAACAAAACATAGCAAACAAAAAAAACCCTGAATTATAACTGAATGACATAGCTAAACAACGGATTAAAACCCTGATGAACGCCAATAAGAGCTAAAACACTGATTTTATTTATAAAAACTGAATGAGACATATAGCTAAACACTGATTATAAATATAAACTGATGACATAGCTAAACAACACTTGATTATATAAAACTGATTGAACTAGCTTAAACACTTACTATTAAATTAATTATAATTAAATATAACTGATGACATAAAGCCTTTAAACAAACTGGATTATAATAACTGATAACATTAGCCTTTAAACACTTTATTATTACCCTTTATTAATGAATTAATTACCTTTATTTTATAATACCCGTAACCCTGGGAGAAATTTTGATTTTAATTAAAAAAAAATTAACACCAGCCCATGTAAATATCTGAACCATTTTGTTTTTTTCCATTTCTAGGGTTAAAAACATACAACTCCGAATACGAAAGGGAGAAAAGGAAGGAGTTTTTCAGCCATATAACACCCCAGGAATAACCCAGAAAATCCGCAAGGAGAGGCCAATGATGAGCTCCGCCCAAGCCAAATGTTAAGGTATTGTCCTATACCCTATTGTTAGAGCCAGGGCCCCCAGGGGTGTTAACACCAAATTATATTTTCATCTGACTTTACTGAATAGCCTCCAATCAAAAGTTAGATTAGTTAAGGGTGTAACCATTCTTATTGCTATTAGCCTGCATAACCCACCAGTCCCCATAAAAAAACCATAATAATTACCTGCCTACCCTTACCCCTAACTACTACACCCCTACAGTCCCATACCATAATTATTACCCCTTAACCCAGTTCCCATAATAAAACCATAATAATTACCTAAGTACCAGTATATACCAGTCCCATAACCCCATAATATTACCCCTATCAGTTGGTCCCATAACCTAATAATATTACCCCGCCTACCAGTCAGTTCTGATACCATGTTTCCCATAAACCATATTAATTTACCCCTACCACTCCCCATCAACCCATAATAATTACCTACAGTCCCCATAAACCGTAATAAATGACCCCTACTACCAGTCCCTAAAACCATAATAATGACCCTAAACCAGTCCCAATATAACCCCCATAAAATATTATAAATTTACCCCTACCAGTCCCCCATAACCATAATAATGAGATGTAATGACCCTACTAACCAGTCCCATAACCATAATTATATTACCACCTCCAGTCCCACTACCCATAATAATATTTACCTCCCTTACCAGTTTCCATAAACCCAATAAATAATTTACCCTATAACCTCACAGTCCCATACCCATTAATAATTACACCCTACCAGTCCCCCCATAACCCATAATAATGACCCACCAGTTCCCCATAACCATAATTATTACCCGCCGCCTAGAACCAAGTCTATCTGTGTAGTTGTCCCATACACCCATACTAATTCCCAGCTTATACACCACAGTTTCCATACCCATAATAATTTTTACCCTCCTACAGTCAGTTTTCCCATATTAACCATAATAATTACCCTAACATCCTACTACCAATGGCCCATAACCATAAATAATTACCATAATTACCCTAGCCAGTTCCCCCCATTAAAACCATAAATAATTATTTTACCCTACCAGATAAATAACCCGTCCCATAACCCGAATAATTAACCCCCTCTCTACCCTAAAATAACCTAGTATCCCATAAAAAACCATAATAATAATTACCCTACAACCAGTCCCGATACCTCAAATAATAATTTTACCCTACCAGTCCCCATAACCATAGATAATTTACCCTAACCCTAACTTAACATCCCATAAATAAAAACCGTAATAATTGTTAACCCTAACCCTCCTACCTAGTTTTCCCATAACCCGGTTAATAAATGTAAAACCCTATCCCAGTTTCCCCATAATTAAAATAACCTAAAAAACACCGTATAATTACCTAACCCTAACCAGTCCCATATAACCTAAAAAACCCACCGTTAATAATTACCACCCTACCAGTACCGTAGTCCCATAAAAAAAAAAACCATAATAAATTTACCCTCCAGTCCCATAAACCCATAATAATTTTTTACCCTACAGTCGCATCTCACCTCCCCATAAAACCATAATATTACCCTAACCAGTTCCCCATAAAACCTAAAGTAATTACCCTAAGTTCTAGCCAGTTTTGTCAGTTCCCCATATAACCATAATATTTACCCTACCAGTTGGGGGTTTTCCCATAAAAACCATAATACTTACCCAAACCAGAAGCTTTCACCAGTTCCCATAAATCAACATAAAATACTTTTTTACCCTACCCGTCAGTTGTCCCAATAAACCCATAATAATTTTTACTGACCCTACAATACCCTAACCCAGTCCCATAAACCTAAATAATTACCCTACCAGTAGTGTCTTGGTC
>JAACNH010000701.1:30951-81819 GCA_019447015.1 Hymenochirus boettgeri
ATAGCTAAACACTGATTATAACTGATAACATAGCTAAACACTTATTACCCGTAACACCTGGAGATATTGATTTAATTACCAGCCCATGTTAATAATCTGAACATTTCCATTTCTAGGTTAAATACACTGAGGAATACGAAGGGAGAAAAGGGAAGGGAAGTTTTCCAGCCATGATAACCCCAGGATACCAGATCGCTAAGAGAGCCAATGAGCTCGCCAGCCATGTAAGTATTGTCCTATTGTTAGAGCAGGGCCAGGTGTTAACCAATTATATTTCATTCTGACTTTATTAGCCCAATCAAAAGTTAGATAGTAATGTGTAACCATTGCCTATTAGCTGCATAACCCTACCAGTCCCATAACCATAATTATTACCCTACCAGTCCCATAACCATAATTATTACCCTACCAGTCCCATAACCATAATAATTACCCTACCAGTCCCATAACCATAATAATTACCCTACCAGTCCCATACCCATAATAATTACCCTACCAGTCCCAATTACTGAACGATTCCAGTTGAATTGGACGTTAATTGACGTGCGATACACCGATCCCCCATAACTTTATAGAAAACTCTGTTTGTTGCCTCCACCTAACTTCAAATCCAGACACAAACCCCCGTGTGAGGAATTTTACATATTTCATCAAAAGGCGACAATGTAACGCAATTTCCCTTCCCCGAGGGTGGGACAGCTGTTAGCGTGATTTACCGAGCGAGGAAATGTCACCACTGACAAGTTCCCCTTCATTCTACTGACACGTGTCAACGTTGTGAAGTCTCCGCTTGTAATAAACTTTAACGCGAGCGGGACGCTTGCCAAACCGGCGCCTACGGCTACCAATTGACCTCGGTGGCCTTGAATCTAAAATGAATAAAATCTGCCCCCTCCGGTCCCACTGGCCCCGCTCCCAGGTGCCCAGCGATGTGAGGGATCATGTAGATACATCACATAACCTGTCCTTCTCTCTAATTGTCTCCGTGCCAGATTAAATACCAACGTCAGTATCACACGGAGATGAAGGGGAGAGCCAGCCATGTGGGGGAGACAGATGGGATGTGTGAAAAACAAAGCCAGTTGGTCCAGGTACGTCGAAAACATCCAACATGGGACTGAATGAGCGCAGACTTGATTTCCCTATTATCTGTCTGCAGGTTCCCCCTCCCCACTTCAATTTTATTTCTCTCCTTTGCATGAATCGGAATAAGACATCAAAGGAAATAAAGTTCCCCTTTGATACAATCTTACAATCTAAGCAAAAGCTTTGGTGAAGATATTTAGTCAGATCAAAGGGGTTGATGATGTTACATTATCGCCTGGCAACCTGATAAGGGAGAAAATAATTCACTTTGGACCTTGTACATGAAACTTCAAACTACAGACAAGCCCAGTGATCTCTGATGTCATCCTGTCAATGCACAGTTTGTGATGATGTCATGAGAAGGTGCCCAAACTCTGGGACGATATTACAATCGATCCGACATGCGAGTAGATATTTCTATATTGGCCCAAAAATGTTATGTTTCCCCGATATTATTACCCCGACATTAGATCGTGGTAGGATTGGGAAAGTCGATCGGTTAAATGATTGTAATATTTTCTAAAGTTTCTATTAAATGTAAATGTAATGTGACGTCACAATAGACGACATTAGTAATTAATCACCAAACAATATGTATGGTACATCTACTTACAATTGTACATCTGTCTAGCAAAGTATCGGCCAGTATCCCAATCTTTTCAACAGTGTAACAAGCCCCACTTGTATCTGTATGTTTTCTTTCCCACTTAGGCTGAGGCCACACTGCAACGCACAGGTATCGCGCACAAAATCGCGAGCGTTATCGCACGCTATGGTGTGCGCTTTTCTTGGGCGTTCGTGTTTGCGTTTTGCGTTCGCGTTATGGAACCGCTGCGTTAACGCACCAAAAATGGAAGCGCAATCGCATGCGCATTGGATATCGCGGGAATTTGCGCGTTCCCGCGATTTCCATTTTAGCGAAAATCGCGGTCGCAAACGCGAGCGCGAAACACCTGCGCAAACACGCGAAAAATGCGCTAGTGTGGCCCAGCCCTAAAGGTTCGTACACACACGTGGTCCTGGGTGCCAACCCGCAATGCACGATGTGTACGAATGGCTTTATCGGCCAAAACGGCTGTTTGTTCAGGGATCGTTGCCCGATCTTCGTTGCCATTTTGGCCGAAAAAGTGCCCATACATGGGCCGATTATCGTCCGAAACGGCCATTCGTACACATCGTGCATCTCGGGTCGGCACCCACGATCGCATGTGTGTATGAACCTTTAGATTGTAAGCTCTTCGGGGCAGGGATTTCATTCCTAATGTGTCAAGGCACACCACACTTATATCTAACCATCCTTATGTAGTTTTACAGAATTAATTCACCTGTTTAATTCATCTTGTCTGTATTTTATATTGTACATTGCTGCACACCCTAGTGGCACTTTATAAATAAAATTATATATACATACAAATATTAGACATGTGGTAATAATGAAACAATGTGGTAACAGTTACTAACAGTAATTTCTACTGATTGGCTGTTGGATGGGTCACACATGCTCAGATCTCTACTGAGCAACTGAATCATCCCAGGCTCTGGGTCAAGGGCAAGACCATAACGGTCTATATTAGGGGTCCTGCAAACAGGAAGTCAGTATTTATTTATACACAGACAAAATGCTGAATTGGCAGATTAAGGTCATTGGGATCACAAAATACTGTTCTTTTTTTCTTTCTGAAAAGCATATGTATTTGCACTGAACTTCCCCTTTAATAGGGTTTCTTTCTCCCAGGATTACCCAGAGGACGACGAGGAGTACAGGGGTAAAGGGAGTTTCCCTGCCATGATCACCCCAGCCTATCTCAATGCAAAAAAAGCCAATGACATCATCAGTGATGTGAGTAGCCCTTTCACCGGAAGCTTTAGTTGTTTATAGGCTTATTGGTTAATAGAAGGTACATGGTGTCTGCATTCTGTAAATTACCATTTAAAGTAGATCAGGATTCACTGACACATTGACTGACAGTCCAGAAACTCCCACTTAGCAGAAACAGATACAAAGTATCATAATGAACATCTCACTGTCTTCCCTTGGGGAATTACACTGAGCATGTGTAAACCTGTGACTATGGGAGGAGGCGGGATTAGAAAGTGACTGATGGGTTTAAGTGTATCTCTGCTTAGGAATTATCTGGAGAGGTGAGTGATTGGTTTAGTTAATCTTCAATTTATGGACTACAAATAAAGGTGTAAGTATCCTGATCTTCTCTTCAAGCATGGCAGGCTTCCTTTATAGAGAAGTATTTGCACTTTCTGGTTATGGCTTTTTTTACATTATTCATTTCAGATTAAATATAAAAAAGATCTTTCCAAGATGAAAGGAGCTGCTCATTACCACTCCCTGGCTACTGAGGACAACTTGACCTTGAAACAGGCCCAGAATGTTAACAAGTTGGTCAGTGAGGTGAGTTTAGCGTTAGAATATCTGGTTCCCTATCAGTAAATAGACCCTGTGAATGATACATCTGTATCCGGGACTGGATAAGGGTGGCTAAACTTCCCTTTCTACCATCACACAACTGATTAATAAATATATTGGTAGATCTGTCAGAAGGAAAGAAACCAAATGTCAGCAAGTTTATATGTCACATTGGAAGAATCAAGGATCTTTGCTGGACTGAAAATTCTAGTACAGACAAGTTTAACTAATATATTGAATATAAAGAATTTAGTGTAAAGCTCAATTCCCTTTTTTAATACTTTACTTATTATATCTTTTTATGACACTGTTGTACTATTATCTGATCAGGGCAATACCAGGGTTATTCAATAAATGGTCTTATCGTTAAATATGGTGCTAATTTTCCCCAACCAATCAGATCTTATTTAACATTTGAAAGCCAACATCTGATTGGTTGGGGCAAAATTAGCACAATTTGAATTTTTAATGATAAGAACTTTTATTGAATAACACTGCGCATCTTTAAACTCTCTTTTCATTCCTTGTAGCCAAGTCAAGAGTTAAATATTATGTAATTATAAAAACTTATGTTCCCCTTTGAACTTTCCAGGTAGAATACAAGAAAGATCTGGAGCACAGTAAAGGACGCAGCATTAATTACTGCGAAACACCACAATTTCGAAACGTTAATAAAATCTCCCAGTACACGAGCGATGTAAGTATCAGGGCCCTCGTTTGGGATCTGCTATGGGCCCCTCTTTAACCCCAAACTGAACCAGCAGGTCTGTCTGTTACCTCCTGATAAGAGAGTCCATGGAGCTGGGATTATAGAGAATCTCCCTGGACTGGCATTAAGGGCTCAATCAACATCAGTAGTAAAGGGATTTGTTTGTCTGACATGAACACGTCCTAATTAAAATTAATTAGCGACATTTAATCCTGAGACATCAGATTTGCATATTTTATCATTCCATTAATTTCTAATGCCAATTTAAAATAATAATCCCCAAGATGCACAGCACTGCTATTTTATTGGATCGGAATATGGAGTTTTTAAAATATTTAACTGTGAACTTTTCCTTTAATTGGACTCAAACGTAATCTTAAAAGTAAAATATTACTGTCGATGAGGAATTGGTTCTTATCGCTCTTCCTGTATGATCACAAAGTATTTTCTTCTCTTTACCTTGATACCTGCAGTTAAAGTACAAAGAAAAATACAAGAACCAGATGAAGGGTCACTACGAAGGGGTCGGAATAGACAGACGGACTCTACACGCCATGAAGGCTAGAAACCTTGCCAGTAACGTGAGTATCGATTTCGGAAGCACAGATGATCCCAGGTGTAAGAAATTATCTATATTTGTGCTGGTTAATAAACTCCACTTAATAGGCCCAAACGGTATAAATCTAATTGGTCACACACAGACACAGGGACAATTTGCAACCAATAGAAGATTGTCTTTTAATTTCATTAACTGGATCAGCCCAATGAAAGCCGAGTGATGATTGGTTCCCTTGGGATAAATTCCCCTGGAGATGAAATGTATGGAAATTTCTATTTTATGTGTTTGTTTTCCAGATTAGCTACAAATCCGACTACCTACATGACAATGTAGACGTGAATTATTATTATCCAGCAACACTGACCCCTTCCTATGAGACCACCAAGAAACTGGTCCCTCTGAAAGATGTAAGACCACCACTGTTGGAATTGGCACGTGTACTCCTTTAAAGGGAATAATGGGGAAAGACTGTCTGTCAGTCAGTATTTAGCTATAGTTAGTGACCCAGGGCTCCTATTAAACACTATTCGGCTATATCTGTTTTTTTGGAACTGTCTCTTTAAATAATGCTCAAGTTAGTGCAGTAACATTCAAAATCTGATTGGTTCTGCATGAGAGATATGATTTGTTGTAGACCAACCAGAAGAAGGGGTGGCGTCTAGGAAGCTGTATATAAAGGCAAAATTTCCCCCCAAGGAAGTCATTGCTCATCTAGGAGAAGCTTAGTAAAGGTTCGTACACACGTGCGATCGCAGGTGCCAACCATGTGTAAGAACAGGCGTTTTGGCCAATAATGGGCGCGTGTATGGGCACTTTATCGGCCGAAACGTTCGGAGATTTGCAACGTGCAACGATCCCCGAATGAGCGGCCGACAAAGTGCCCATACATGGGCTTATTATGCCTACAGATGTAATGTGGTTTCTAATAGAACCCAGTTTCAAATGGAATTTGAGGCTTTCGGAGTCTCGACGAAACTTCGGAATTTCATGGAACCCGGATTTTTTAAAATTGAAAATCGAAAGTAGACAATTTTCAAGAATAGAAACTCGAATTTTAAATGGAACGAAACTCAACAGTTTCGAACATCTCTAATTAGCGCCCGAAACGGCCGTTCGTACACATTGTGCGTGGCGGGTCGGCACCCGCGATCACACGTGTGTATGAACCTTAACTCTCCCTGTTTAATAGAATGTTACAATTGCATTTAGAAATAAAAAGATATTTATAGGACAGAATTTCCTTAGTGGAACATTTCTATCTGAAAATATCACAGATCTGCTGATTGTAATCGAACGCACTTTAGTAAATATCCACTTAATGTCGGGATTTCATCAGTGGGGGGGATATAAACCCCACTTAATGTCGGGATTTCATCAGTGGGGGATATAAACCCCACTTAATGGTGGGATTTCATCGGTGGGGGATATAAACCCCACTTAATGGTGGGATTTCATCGGTGGGGGGATATAAACCCCACTTAATGGCGGGATTACATCAGTTGGGGGGATATAAACCCCACTTAATGGCGGGATTTTCATCGTGGGGGATATAACCCCACTTAATGGCGGGATTCATCAGTGGGGGATATAACCCCCACTTAATGGTGGGATTTCATCGGTGGGGGGATATCAACCCCCACTTAATGGCGGATACATCAGTTGGGGGGATATAAAACCCCACTAATGGCGGGATTTCATCAGTGGGGGATATAAACCCCACTTAATGGCGGGATTTCATCAGTGGGGGGATATAAACCCCACTTAATGGCGGGATTTCATCAGTGGGGGGATATAACCCCACTTAATGGCGGGATTTCAATCATTGGGGGGATATAAACCCCACTTAATGGCGGGATTTCATCAGTTGGGGGGATAAAACCCCCACTTAATGGCGGGATTTCATCAGTGGGGGATATAAACCCCACTTAATGGCGGGATTTCATCATTGGGGGATATAAACCCCACTTAATGGCGGATTTCATCAGTGGGGGATATAAACCCCACTTAATGGGCGGGATTTCATCATTGGGGGGGATATAAACCCCACTTATTGGCGGGATTTCATCATGGGGGGGATATAAACCCCACTTAAGGCGGGATTTCATCGGTGGGGGATATAAAACCCCACTTAATGGCGGGATTTCATCATTGGGGGGGATATAAACCCCACTTAATGGCGGGATTTCATCAGTGGGGGATATAAACCCCACTTAATGGGGGATTTCATCAGTGGTGGGGATTAAACCCCACTTAATGGCGGGATTTCATCAGTGGGGGGGATATAAACCCCACTTAATGGCGGGATTTCATCAGTGGGGATATAAACCCCACTTAATGTCGGGATTTCATCAGTGGGGGGGATATAAACCCCACTTAATGGCGGGATTTTCATCGGTGGGGATATAAACCCCACTTAATGTCGGGATTTCATCAGTGGGGGATATAACCCCACTTAATGGCGGGATTTCATCAGTTGGGGGGATATAAACCTACCACCCGCGGGGCCCAACCCACGGGGGTAGTCACCCACCCCCACCACCAAAAACCCCACTTAATGGCGGGATTTCATCAGTGGGGGGGATATAAACCCCACTTAATGGCGGGATTTCATCAGTGGGGGATATAAACCCCACTTAATGTCGGGATTTCATCAGTTGGGGGGATATAAACCCCACTTAATGGCGGGATTTCATCAGTGGGGGATATAAACCCCACTTAATGGCGGGATTTCATCAGTTGGGGGGATATAAACCCCACTTAATGGCGGGATTTCATCAGTGGGGGATATAAACCCCACTTAATGTCGGGATTTCATCAGTGGGGGGGATATAAACCCCACTTAATGGCGGATTTCATCAGTGGGGATATAAACCCCACTTAATGTCGGGATTTCATCAGTGGGGGGATATAAACCCCACTTAATGTCGGGATTTCATCGGTGGGGGATATAAACCCCACTTAATGATGGGATTTCATCAGTGGGGGGATATAAACCCCACTTAATGGCGGGATTTCATCAGTGGGGGGATATAAACCCCACTTAATGGCGGGATTTCATCAGTGGGGGGGATATAACCCCACTTAATGGCGGGATTTTCATCGTGGGGGATATAAACCCCACTTAATGTCGGGATTTCATCAGTGGGGGATATAAACCCCACTTAATGTCGGGATTTCATCAGTGGGGGGGATATAAACCCCACTTAATGGCGGGATTTCATCAGTGGGGGGGATATAAACCCCACTTAATGGCGGGATTTCATCAGTGGGGGGATATAAACCCCACTTAATGTCGGGATTTCATCAGTGGGGGATATAAACCCCACTTAATGGCGGGATTTCATCAGTGGGGGATATAAACCCCACTTAATGTCGGGATTTCATCAGTGGGGGATTAAACCCCACTTAATGGTCGGATTTCATCAGTGGGGGGATATAAACCCCACTTAATGTCGGGATTTCATCAGTGGGGGATATAAACCCCACTTAATGGCGGGATTTCATCAGTGGGGGATATAAACCCCACTTAATGTCGGGATTTCATCAGTGGGGGATATAAACCCCACTTAATGTGGGATTTCATCATGGGGGGATATAAACCCACTTAATGTGGGATTTCATCAGTTGGGGGGATAAAACCCACTTAATGGCGGGATTTCATCAGTGGGGGGTATAAACCCCACTTAATGTCGGGATTTCATCAGTGGGGGATATAAACCCCACTTAATGTGGATTCATCGTGGGGGGGATATAACCCCATTTAATGGCGGGATTTCATCGGTGGGGTGGGATATAAACCCCACTTAATGGGGATTTCATCAGTGGGGGGATATAAACCCCACTTAATGGCGGGATTTCATCAGTGGGGGATATAAACCCCACTTAATGGGCTGGATTTCATCAGGGGGGGGATATAAACCCCACTTAATGGCGGGATTTCATCAGTGGGGGGGATATACCCCCACTTAATGGCGGGATTTTCATTGGGGGGATATAAACCCCACTTAATGGCGGATTTCATCAGGGGGGGGATATAAACCCCACTAATGTCGGGATTTCATCAGTGGGGGATATAAACCCCACTTAATGGCGGATTTCATCATGGGGGGGATATAAACCCCCACTTAATGTCAGGATTTCATCAGTGGGGGATATAAACCCCACTTAATGGCGGATTTCATCAGTTGGGGGTATAACCCCACTTAATGTCGGGATTTCATCAGTGGGGGATATAAACCCCACTTAATGTCGGATTTCATCAGTTGGGGGGATATAAACCCCACTTAATGTCGGATTTTCATCGGTGGGGGATGTAAACCCACTTAAGGTCGGGATTTCATCAGTGGGGGGATATAACCCCACTTAATGTCGGGTATTCATCAGTGGGGGATATAACCCCACTTAATGGGGGATTTCATCAGTGGGGATATAAACCCACTTAATGGCGGATTTCATCATGTGGGGATATAAACCCCACTTAATGTCGGGATTTCATCGTGGGGATATAACCCCCCACTTAATGTCGGGATTTCATCAGTGGGGGAATATAAACCCCACTTAATGTCGAATTTCATCATCAGTGGGGGATATAAACCCCACTTAATGGGATTTCAGTGGGGGATTTAAACCCACTTAATGTGGGATTTCATCGGTGGGGGATATAAACCCCACTTAATTGGCGGGATTTCATCAAGTGGGGGATATAAACCCCACTTAATTGCGGGATTTCATCATGGGGGATATAAACCCCCTTATGTCGGATTTCATCAGTTGGGGGGATATAAACCCCACTTAATGTCGGGATTTCATCAGTGGGGGATATAAACCCCACTTAATGGCAGGATTTCATCAGTGGGGGATATAAACCCCATTTAATGTCGGGATTTCATCAGTGGGGGATATAAACCCCACTTAATGGTGGGTTTTCATCAGTGGGGGGGATATAAACCCCACTTAATGGTGGGATTTCATCAGTTGGGGGGATATAAACCCCACTTAATGGCGGGATTTCATCAGTGGGGGATATAAACCCCACTTATGTCGGGATTTCATCAGTGGGGGATATAAACCCCACTTAATGATGGGATTTCATCGGTGGGGGGATATAAACCCCATTTAATGTCGGGATTTCATCATGGGGGGATATAAACCCCACTTAATGATGGGATTTCATCAGTGGGGGGGATATAAACCCCCACTTAATGGCGGGATTTCATCAGTGGGGGGTATAAACCCCACTTATTGCGGGATTTCATCAGTGGGGGGATATAAACCCCACTTAATGTCGGGATTTCATCAGTGGGGGGATATAAACCCCACTTAATGTCGGGATTTCATCAGTGGGGGGATATAAACCCCCTTAATGGGGATTTCATCAGTGGGGGATATAACCCCACTTAATGTCGGGATTTCATCAGTGGGGGATATAAACCCCACTTAATGGCGGGATTTCATCAGTGGGGGGATATAAACCCCACTTAATGTCAGGATTTCATCAGTGGGGGATATAAACCCCACTTAATGGCGGGATTTCATCAGTGGGGGGATTCATGATTTCATCGTGGGGTTTAAACCCACTTAGTCGGGATTTCATCAGTGGGGGGGATTAAACCCCACTTAATGTCGGGATTTCATCAGTGGGGAATATAAACCCCACTTAATGTCGGATTTCATCAGTGTGGGATATAAACCCCACTTAATGTCAGATTTCATCAGTGGGGGGATATAAACCCCACTTAATGTCGGGATTTCATCGTGGGGATATAACCCACTTAATGTCGAGATTTCATCATAGGGGGATATAAACTCCACTTAATGGCGGGATTTCATCAGTGGGGGGATATAAACCCCACTTAATGGCTAGATTTCATCGGTGGGGGATATAAACCCCACTTAATGGCGGGATTTCATCAGTGGGGGGATATAAACCCCACTTAATGGCGGGATTTCATCGGTGGGGGATATAAACCCCACTTAATGGTGGGATTCACCATTGGGGGATATAAACCCCCTTAAGGCGGGATTTTCATCAGTGGGGGATATAAACCCCACTTATGGCGGGATTCATCAGTGGGGGTATAACCCCACTTAATGGGCGGGATTTCATCGGTGGGGGATATAAACCCCACTTAATGGCGGGATTTCATCGGTGGGGGATATAAACCCCCTTAATGGCGGGATTTCATCAGTGGGGGGATAAAAACCCCCTTAATGGCGGGATTTCTCATCGGTGGGGGGATATAAACCCCACTTAATGGGCGGATTTCATCGTGGGGGATATAAACCCCACTTAATGTCGGGGATTCACATCGGTGGGGGGATATAAACCCCACTTAATGGCGGGATTTCATCAGTGGGGGATATAAACCCCACTTAATGGCGGGATTTCATCAGTGGGGGGATATAAACCCCACTTAATGGCGGGATTTCATCAGTGGGGGGATATAAGCCCCCCACAGTGATATAAAGGGACACATTGTCTGTTTGCTACAGTGGGAAACATTCCCTTATCTCTATTTTATTTCCCCTTCAGGTGAATTACAGACAGAATGTGGATAAGATGAAATTCAGCTCCGTAACCAACACACCGGAGATCGTGCGGGCCAAGGCTAACGCCCAGCAGTTTAGTAAAGTGAGTCCCATAGAGGTTATTGTAACCAATTGGGTAATGGGACCAACCGGTCTATCTACAGACACAACTGCCCACTTATGTCCGGGGTGGAATTATAAGGCACAATGACTCCATCTAGGAAACAGTGTAACAGTCTAATATAATGTGTCTGTATCTGATATAAATGTAATATTTACTATGGGGTTATTACGGGACGGCAGTGTCTGTATCCGATATAAATGTAATATTTACTAGGGGTTATTACGGGGTGGCAGTGTCTGTATCTGATATAAATGTAATATTTACTATGGGGTTATTACGGGACGGCAGTGTCTGTATCTGATATAAATGTAATATTTACTATGGGGTTATTACGGGGTGGCAGTGTCTGTATCTGATATAAATGTATATTTACTATGGGGTTATTACGGGACGGCAGTGTCTGTATCTGATATAAATGTAATATTTACTATGGGGTTATTACGGGACGGCAGTGTCTGTATCTGATATAAATGTAATATTTACTATGGGGTTATTACGGGGTGGCAGTGTCTGTATCTGATATAAATGTAATATTTACTATGGGGTTATTACGGGTGGCAGTGTCTGTATCTGATTAAATGTAATATTTACTATGGGGTTATTACGGGACGGCAGTGTCTGTATCTGATATAAATATAATATTTACTATGGGGTTATTATGGATGGCAGTGTCTGTATCTGATATAAAGTAATATTTACTATGGGTTATTATGGGATGGCAGTGTCTGTATCTGATATAAATGTAATATTTACTATGGGGTTATTACGGGACGGCAGTGTCTGTATCTGATATAAATGTAATATTTACTATGGGGTTATTACGGGTGGCAGTGTCTGTATCTGATATAAATGTAATATTTACTATGGGGTTATTATGGGGTGGCAGTGTCTGTATCTGATATAAATGTAATATTTACTATGGGGTTATTATGGGGTGGCAGTGTCTGTATCTGATATAAATGTAATATTTACTATGGGGTTATTATGGGGTGGCAGTGTCTGTATCTGATATAAATGTAATATTTACTATGGGGTTATTACGGGACGGCAGTGTCTGTATCTGATATAAATGTAATATTTACTATGGGGTTATTACGGGGTGGCAGTGTCTGTATCTGATATAAATGTAATATTTACTATGGGGTTATTACGGGACGGCAGTGTCTGTATCTGATATAAATATAATATTTACTATGGGGTTATTATGGGATGGCAGTGTCTGTATCTGATATAAATGTAATATTTACTATGGGGTTATTACGGGTGGCAGTGTCTGTATCTGATATAAATGAAATATTTACTATGGGGTTATTATGGGATGGCAGTGTCTGTATCTGATATAAATGTAATATTTACTATGGGGTTATTATGGGACGGCATGTCTGTATCTGATATAAATGTAATATTTACTATGGGGTTATTACGGGGTGGCAGTGTCTGTATCCGATATAAATGTAATATTTACTATGGGGTTATTACGGGGTGGCAGTGTCTGTATCTGATATAAATGTAATATTTACTATGGGGTTATTAGGGGTGGCAGTGTCTGTATCTGATATAAAATGTATATTTACTATGGGGTTATTACGGGACGGCAGTGTCTGTATCTGATATAAATGTAATATTTACTATGGGGTTATTATGGGATGGCAGTGTCTGTATCTATATAAATGTAATATTTACTATGGGGTTATTGGGGTGCAGTGTCTGTATCTGATATAAATGTGATATTTACTAGGGGTTATTATGGGATGGCAGTGTCTGTATCTGATATAAATGTAATATTTACTATGGGGTTATTACGGGTGGCAGTGTCTGTATCTGATATAAATGTAATATTTACTATGGGGTTATTACGGGACGGCATGTGTCTGTATCTGATATAAATGTAATATTTACTATGGGGTTATTATGGGATGGCAGTGTCTGTATCTGATATAAATGTAATATTTACTATGGGGTTATTACGGGGTGCAGTGTCTGTATCTGATATAAATGTAATATTTACTATGGGGTTATTACGGGGTGGCAGTGTCTGTATCGGTATAATGTAATATTTACTATGGATTATTATGGGATGGCAGTGTCTGCTGATCAAGAATACTAGAGGGAATTACGGGCAGTGTGTACATCAATATGTACTATGGGGTTATTACGGGGCGGCATAGTCTGTATCTGATATAATGTAATATTATTCTATGGGGTTATTACGGGTGGCAGTGTCTGTATCTGATATAAATGTAATATTTACTATGGGGTTATTATGGGATGGCAGTGTCTGTATCTGATATAAATGTAATATTTACTATGGGGTTATTACGGGGCGGCAGTGTCTGTATCTGATATAAATGTAATATTTACTATGGGGTTATTACGGGGGGCAGTGTCTGTATCTGATATAAATGTAATATTTACTATGGGGTTATTACGGGGTGGCAGTGTCTGTATCTGATATAAATGTAATATTTACTATGGGGTTATTACGGGGTGGCAGTGTCTGTATCTGATATAAATGTAATATTACTACGTGGTTTATTCGGGTATGAGTGGTGGCATGTCTTGTTTATCTTGATATAAATGTAATTTTACCTGTGGGTTATTACGGGGTGGCAGTGTCTGTATCTGATATAAATGTATATTTACTATGGGGTTATTATGGGGATGGCAGTGTCTGTATCTGAAATGTAATATTCTATGTTGGGGGAGTGTCTGTATCTGATTAAATGTAATATTTACTATGGGGTTATTATGGGATGGCAGTGTCTGTATCTGATATAAATTAAATTTACTATGGGTATTATGGGATGGCATGTGTTTCTGATATAAATGTAATATTTACTATGGGGTTATTATGGGATGGCAGTGTCTGTATCTGATATAAATGTAATATTTACTATGGGGTTATTAGGGGATGGCAGTGTCTGTATCTGATATAAATGTAATATTTACTATGGGGTTATTATGGGGGAGCATGTCTGTATCTGATATAAATGTATATTTACTATGGGGTTATTAGGGGGGGTGCGTGTCTGTATCTGATATTTTTTTATATGGTGTATGTTGTATTATTTACTATGGGGTTATTAGGATGGCAGTGTCTGTATCTGATATAAATGTAATATTTACTATGGGGGTTATTAGGGTGGCAGTGTCTGTATCTGATATAAATTGTAATATTTACTATGGGTGTTATTACGGGATGGCAGTGTCTGTATCTGATATAAATGTATATTTACTATGGGGTTATTACGGGGTGGCAGTGTCTGTATCGTATAAATGTAATATTTACTATGGGGTTATTACGGGTGGCAGTGTCTGTATCTGATATAAATGTAATATTTACTATGGGGTTATTACGGGTGTGGCAGTGTCTGTATCTGATATAAATGTAATATTTACTATGGGGTTATTCGGGGTGGCAGTGTCTGTATCTGATATAAATGTAATATTTACTATGGGGTTATTACGGGTGGCAGTGTCTGTATCTGATATAAATGTAATATTTACTATGGGGTTATTACGGGATGGCAGTGTCTGTATCCGATATAAATGTAATATTTACTATGGGGTTATTACGGGGTGGCAGTGTCTGTATCTGATAAATGTAATATTTACTATGGGGTTATTATGGGATGGCAGTGTCTGTATCTGATATAAATGTAATATTTACTATGGGGTTATTATGGGATGGCAGTGTCTGTATCTGATATAAATGTAATTTTACTATGGGGTTATTACGGGGCGGCAGTGTCTGTATCTGATATAAATGTAATATTTACTATGGGGTTATTACGGGGTGGCAGTGTCTGTATCTGATATAAATGTAATATTTACTAGGGGTTATTACGGGATGGCAGTGTCTGTATCCGATATAAATGTAATATTTACCATGGGGTTATTACGGGGTGGCAGTGTCTGTATCTGATATAAATGTTATTTACTATGGGGTTATTATGGGATGGCAGTGTCTGTATCTGATATAAATGTAATATTTACTATGGGGTTATTATGGATGGCAGTGTCTGTATCTGATATAAATGTAATATTTACTATGGGGTTATTATGGGATGGCAGTGTCTGTATCTGATATAAATGTAATATTTACTATGGGGTTATTATGGGGCGGCAGTGTCTGTATCTGATATAAATGTTATATTTACTATGGGGTTATTACGGGGTGGCAGTGTCTGTATCTGATATAATGTAATATTTACTATGGGGTTATATGGGATGGCATGCTGTATCGATATAAATGTAATATTTACATGGGGTTATTACGGGATGGCAGTGTCTGTATCTGATATAAATGTAATATTTACTATGGGGTTATTACGGGGTGGCATGTCTGTATCTTATTAAATGTAATATTTACTATGGGGTTATTATGGGATGGCAGTGTCTGTATCTGATATAAATGTAATATCTACTATGGGGTTATTACGGGTGGCAGTGTCTGTATCTGATATAAATGTAATATTTACTATGGGGTTATTACGGGACGGCAGTGTCTGTATCTGATATAAATGTAATATTTTATATGGGGTTATTACGGGGTGGCAGTGTCTGTATCTGATATAAATGTAATATTTACTATGGGGTTATTATGGGATGGCAGTGTCTGTATCTGATTAAATGTAATATTACTATGGGTTATTAGGGATGGCAGTGTCTGTATCTGATATAAATGTAATATTTACTATGGGGTTATTACGGGCGGCATGTCTGTTCTGATATAAATGTAATATTTACTATGGGGTTATTATGGGTGGCAGTGTCTGTATCTGATATAAATGTAATATTTACTATGGGGTTATTACGGGGATGGCAGTGTCTGTATCTGATATAAATGTATATTTACTATGGGGTTATTAGGGATGGCATGTGTCTGTATCTGATATAAATGTAATATTTACTATGGGGTTATTATGGGGCGGCAGTGTCTGTATCTGATATAAATGTTATATTTACTATGGGGTTATTACGGGGTGGCAGTGTCTGTATCTGATATAAATGTAATATTTACTATGGGGTTATTATGGGGATGGCAGTGTCTGTATCGATATAATGTAATATTTACTATGGGGTTATTACGGATGGCAGTGTCTGTATCTGATATAATGTAATATTTACTATGGGGTTATTACGGGGTGGCAGTGTCTGTACTGATATAAATGTAATATTACTATGGGGTTATTACGGGATGGCAGTGTCTGTATCTGATATAATGTAATATTTACTATGGGGTTATTACGGGGGCAGTGTCTGTATCGATATAATGTAATATTTACTATGGGGTTATTACGGGTGGCAGTGTCTGTATCTATATAAATGTAATATTTACTATGGGGTTATTACGGGGTGGCAGTGTCTGTATCTGATAAATGTAATATTTACTATGGGGTTATTACGGGGTGGCAGTGTCTGTATCTGATATTGTAATATTACTATGGGGTTATTACGGGGGTGGCAGTGTCTGTATCTGATATAATGTATATTTACTATGGGTTTATTACGGGATGGCAGTGTCTGTATCAATAATAATGTAATATTTACTATGGGGTTATTACGGGGTGCAGTGTCGTATCGGATATAAATGTAATATTTACTATGGGGTTATTATGGGATGGCAGTGTCGTGTATCTGATATAAATGTATATTACTATGGGGTTATTATGGGATGGCAGTGTCTGTATCTGATATATGTATATTTACTATGGGGTTATACGGGGGCAGTGTCTTTCTGATATAAATGTAATATTTACTATGGGTTATTATGGATGGCAGTGTCTGTATCTGTATAAATGTAATATTTACTATGGGGTTATTATGGGATGGCAGTGTCTGTATCTGATATAAATGTATATTTACTATGGGGTTATTACGGGGTGGCAGTTGTCTGTATCTGATATAAATGTATATTTACTATGGGTTATTATGGGAGGCAGTGTCTGTATTGATATAAATGTAATATTTACTATGGGGTTATTACGGGGTGGGGCAGTGTCTGTATTGTATAATGTAATATTTCCTATGGGGTTATTACGGGGGCAGTGTCTGTATCTGATATAAATGTAATATTTACTATGGGGTTTATTACGGGTGGCAGTGTCTGTATCTGGTATAAATGTAATATTTACTATGGGGTTATTACGGGGTGGCATTGTCTGTATCTGATATAATGTAATATTTACTATGGGGGTTATTAGGGAGGCATGGTGTCTGTATCTGATATAAATGTAATATTTACTATGGGGTTATTACGGGGTGGCAGTGTCGTATCTGTATAAATGTAATATTTACTATGGGGTTATTACGGGGTGGCAGTGTCTGTATCTGTATAAATGTAATATTTACTATGGGGTTATTACGGGACGGCAGTGTCTGATCTGATATAAATGTAATATTTACTATGGGGTTATTACGGGGTGGCAGTGTCTGTATCTGTATAAATGTAATATTTACTATGGGGTTTTACGGGTGGCAGGTGTCTGTTCTGATATAATGTAATATTTACTATGGGGTTATTACGGATGGCAGTGTCTGTATCGATATAAATGTAATATTTACTATGGGGTTATTACGGGGTGGCAGTGTCGTACCTGATATAAATGTAATATTTACTATGGGGTATTAAGGGTGGCATTGTCTGTATCTATATAAATGTAATATTTACTATGGGGTTATTACGGGAGCAGTGTTGTATCTGATATAAATGTAATATTTATTATGGGGTTATTACGGGAGGCAGTGTCTGTATCTGATATAAATGTAATTTTTACTATGGGGTATTATACGGGCGGCAGTGTCTGTATCTGATATAAATGTTATCTACTATGGGGTTATTATGGGGTGGCAGTGTCTGTATCTGTATTAATGTAATATTTACTATGGGGTTATTATGGGGTCAGTGTCTGTATCTGATATAAATGTAATATCTACTATGGGGTATTACGGAGGCAGTGTTTGTATCTGATATAAATGTAATATTTACTATGGGGTTATTATGGGGTGCATTGTCTGTATCTGATATAAATGTAATATTTACTATGGGGTTATTATGGGGTGGCAGTGTCTGTTCTGATATAAATTTAATATTTACTATGGGGTTATTATGGGATGGCAGTGTCTGTATCTGATATAAATGTAATATTACTATGGTGTATTATGGGGTGGCGTGTCGTATCTGATATAAATGTAATATTTACTATGGGTTTATACGGGGTGGCAGTGTCTGTATCTGATATAAATGTAATATACTATGGGGTTATTACGGGACGGCAGTGTCTGTTCTTCTGATATAAAATGTAATATTACTATGGGGTATTATGGGGCGGCAGTGTCTGTATCTGATATAAATGTAATATTTACTATGGGGTTATTATGGGATGGCAGTGTCTGTATCTGATATAAATGTAATATCTACTATGGGGTTATTACGTGGTGCAGTGTCTGTATCTGATATAAATGTAATATTTACTATGGGTTATTACTGGAGGCAGTGTCTGTATCTGATATAAATGTAATATTTACTATGGGGTTATTATGGGGATGGCAGTGTCTGTATCTGATATAATGTAATATTACTATGGGGTTATTACGGGGTGGCATGTGTCTGTATCTGATATAAATGTAATATTACTATGGGGTTATTATGGGGTGGCAGTGTCTGTATCTGATATAAATGTAATATTTACTATGGGGTTATTACGGGATGGCATTGCTGTATCTGATATAAATGTAATTTACTATGGGTTATTACGGGAGGCAGTGTTTGTACTGATATAAATGTAATATTTACTATGGGGTTATTATGGGTGGCAGTGTCTGTATCTGATAAAAATGTAATATTTACTATGGGGTTATTAGGGGTGGGCAGTGTCTGTATCTGATATAAATGTAATATTTACTATGGGGTTATTATGGGATGGCAGTGTCTGTACTGATATAAATGTATATTACTATGGGGTTATTATGGGGTGGCAGTGTCGTATCTGATATAAATGTAATATTTACTATGGGGTTATTACGGGGTGGCAGTGTCTGTATCTGATATAAATGTAATATTATACTATGGGTTATTACGGGACGCAGTGTCTGTATCTGATATAATGTAATATTACTATGGGGTTATTGGGGGGCAGTGTCTGTATCTGATATAAATGAATATTTACTATGGGGTTATTATGGGTGGCAGTGTCTGTATCTGATATAAATGTAATATTACTATGGGGTTATTACGGGTGGCAGTGTCTGTATCTGATATAAATGTAATATTTACTATGGGGTTATTACGGCGGCAGTTGTCTGTATCTGATATAAATGTAATATTTACTATGGGGTTATTATGGAGGGCAGTGTCTGTATCTGATATAAATGTAATATTACTAGGGGTTTATTATGGGTGGCAGTGTCTGTATCTGATATAAATGTAATATTTACTTGGGGTTATTATGGGATGGCGTGTCTGTATCTGATAAATGTAATATTTACTATGGGGTTATTACGGGAGGCAGTGTCTGTATCTGATATAAATGTAATATTTACTATGGGGTTATTATGGGCGGCAGTGTCTGTATCTGATAAAATGTAATATTTCTATGGGGTTATTAGGGGATGGCAGTGTCTGTATCTGATATAATGTAATATTTACTATGGGGTTATTAGGGGTGGCATGTCTGTATCTGATATAAATGTAATATTACTATGGGGTTATTATGGGGTGCAGTGTCTGTATCTGATATAATGTAATATTTACTATGGGGTTATTACGGACGGGCGCAGTGTCTGTATCTGATATAAATGTAATATTTACTATGGGGTTATTACGGCGGCAGTGTCTGTATCTGATATAAATGTAATATTACTATGGGGTTATACGGGGCGGCAGTGTCTGTATCTATAAAATGTAATATTTACTATGGGGTTTTACGGGTGGCAGTGTCTGTATCTGATATAAATGTAATATTTACTATGGGGTTATTACGGGGTCAGTGTCTGTATCTGAATAATGTAATTTTTACTATGGGTTATTACGGGGCGGCAGTGTCTGTATCTGATATAAATGTAATATTACTATGGGGTTATTACGGGGGCATGTCTGTATCTGATTAAATGTATATTTACTTGGGGTTTATTGAGTGGCATGTCTGTATCTGATATAAATGTAATATTTACTATGGGGTTATTAGGGACGGCAGTGTCTGTATCTGATATAAATGTATATTTACTATGGGGTTTTATACGGGGCATTGTCTGTATCGATATAAGTTAATATTTACTATGGGGTTATTAGGGGGCAGTGTCTGTATCTGATATAAATGTAATATTACTATGGGGTTATTTCGGGTGGCAGTGTCTGTATCTGATATAAATGTAATATTTACTATGGGGTTATTACGGGTGGCAGTGTCTGTATCTGATATAAATGTAATATTTACTATGGGGTTATTACGGGGTGGCAGTGTCTGTATCTGATATAAATGTAATATTTACTATGGGGTTATTACGGGTGCAGTGTCTGTATCTGATATAAATGTAATATCTACTATGGGGTTATTACGGGTGGCAGTGTCTGTATCTGATATAAATGTAATATTTACTATGGGGTTATTACGGGACGGCAGTGTCTGTATCTGATATAAATGTAATATTTACTATGGGGTTATTACGGGATGGCATGTCTGTATCTGATATAAATGTAATATCTACTATGGGGTTATTATGGGGTGGCAGTGTCTGTATCTGATATAAATGTAATATTTACTATGGGGTTATTATGGGATGGCAGTGTCTGTATCTGATATAAATGTAATATTTACTATGGGGTTATTATGGGGTGGCAGTGTCTGTATCTGAATAAAATGTAATCTACTTGGGGTATTATGGGGTGGCAGTGTCTGTATCTGATATAAATGTAATATTTACTATGGGGTTATTACGGGACGGCAGTGTCTGTATCTGATATAAATGTAATATTTACTATGGGGTTATTACGGGGCGGCAGTGTCTGTATCTGATATAAATGTAATATTACTATGGGGTTATTACGGGGCGGCAGTGTCTGTATCTGATATAAATGTAATATTACTATGGGGTTATTACGGGGTGGCAGTGTCTGTATCTGATATAAATGTAATATTTACTATGGGGTTATTACGGGGTGGCAGTGTCTGTATCTGACATAAATGTAATATTTACTATAGGGTTATTACGGGGCGGCAGTGTCTGTACTGATATAAATGTAATATTTACTATGGGGTTATTACGAGGTGGCAGTTGTCTGTATCTGATATAAATGTAAATTTACTATGGGGTTATTACGAGGTGGCAGTGTCTGTATCTGATATAAATGTAATATTTACTATGGGGTTATTATGGGACGGCAGTGTCTGTATCTGATATAAATGTAATATTTACTATGGGGTTATTACGGGACGGCAGTGTCTGTATCGATATAAATGTAATATTTACTATGGGGTTATTACGGGACGGCAGTGTCTGTATCTGATATAAATGTAATATTTACTATGGGGTTATTACGGGTGGCAGTGTCTGTATCTGATATAAATGTAATATTTACTATGGGGTTATTACGAGGTGGCAGTGTCTGTATCTGATATAAATGTAATATTTACTATGGGGTTATTACGGGTGGCAGTGTCTGTATCTGATATAAATGTAATATTTACTATGGGGTTATTACGGGATGGCAGTGTCTGTATCTGATATAAAGTAATATTTACTATGGGGTTATTATGGATGGCAGTGTCTATCTGATATAAATGTAATATTTACTATGGGGTTATTACGAGGTGGCAGTGTCTGTATCTGAATAAATGTAATATTTACTATGGGGTTATACGGGGGTGGCAGTGTCTGTATCTGATATAAATGTAATATTTCTATGGGGTTATTACGAGGTGGCAGTGTCTGTATCTGATATAAATGTATATTTACTATGGGGTTATTACGGGGTGGCAGTGTCTGTATCTGATATAAATGTAATATTTACTATGGGTTATTATGGGATGGCAGTGTCTGTATCTGATATAAATGTAATATTTACTATGGGGTTATTACGGGACGGCAGTGTCTGTATCTGATATAAATGTAATATTTACTTTGGGGTTATTACGGGGTGGCAGTGTCTGTATCTGATATAAATGTAATATTTACTATGGGGTTATTATGGGATGGCAGTGTCTGTATCTGATATAAATGTAATATTTTCTATGGGGTTATTACGGACGCAGTGTCTGTATCTGATATAAATGTAATATTACTATGGGGTTATTACGGGGTGGCAGTGTCTGTATCTGATATAAATGTAATATTTACTATGGGGTTATTACGGGATGGCAGTGTCTGTATCTGATATAAATGTTATTTACTATGGGGTTATTACGGAATGGCAGTGTCTGTATCTGATATAAATGTAATATTTACTATGGGGTTATTACGGGATGGCAGTGTCTGTATCTGATATAAATGTAATATTTACTATGGGTTTATTACGGAAGGCAGTGTCTGTATCTATTATAAATGTAATATTTACTATGGGGTTATTACGGGATGGCAGTGTGTGTATCTGATATAAATGTAATATTTACTATGGGGTTATTATGGGATGGCAGTGTCTGTATCTGATATAAATGTAATATTTACTATGGGGTTATTACGGGACGGCAGTGTCTGTATCCGATATAAATGTAATATTAACTATGGGGTTATTACGGACGGCAGTGGTCTGTATCTATAAATGTAATATTTACTATGTTTTTACGGGGCGGCAGTGTCTGTATCTGATATAAATGTAATATTTACTATGGGGTTATTACGGGATGGCAGTGTCTGTATCTGATATAATGTAATATTACTATGGGGTATTACGGGACGGCAGTGTCTGTTCTCATATAAATGTAATATTTACTATGGTTATTACGGGGCGGCAGTGTCTGTATCTGATATAAATGTAATATTTACTATGGGTTATACGGACGGCAGTGTCTGTATCTGATATAAAGTCTGTATCTGATATAATGTATTTTACTATGGGGTTATTCGGGGTGGCAGTGTCTGTATCTGATATAAATGTAATATTTATATGGGGTTATTACGGGGTGGCAGTGTCTGTATCTGATATAAATGTAATATTTACTATGGGGTTATTACGGGGTGGCAGTGTCTGTATCTGATATAAATGTAATATTTACTATGGGGTTTAAGGGGTGGCAGTGTCTGTATCTGATTAAAATGTAATATTTACTATGGGTGTTATTACGGGGTGGCAGTGTCTGTATCTGATATAAATGTAATATTTACTATGGGGTTATTACGGGGTGGCAGTGTCTTATCTGATATAATGTAATATTTACTATGGGGTTATTACGGGACGCAGTGTCTGTATCTGATATAAATGTAAATTTACTATGGGGTTATTAGGGATGGCAGTGTCTGTATCTGATATAAATGTAATATTTACTATGGGGTTATTACGGGGTGGCAGTGTCTGTATCGATATAAATGTAATATTTATGGGGTTATTACGGGACGGCAGTGTCTGTATCGATATAAATGTAATATTTACTATGGGGTTATTACGGGACGGCAGTGTCTGTATCTGATATAAATGTAATATTACTATGGGGTTATTACGGGTGGCAGTGTCTGTATCTGATATAAATGTAATATTTACTATGGGGTTATTACGGGACGGCAGTGTCTGTATCTGGTATAAATGTAATATTTACTATGGGGTTATTACGGGACGGCAGTGTCTGTATCTGATATATATGTAATATTTACTATGGGGTTATTATGGGGTGGCAGTGGTCTGTATCTGATATAAATGTAATATTTACTATGGGGTTATTACGGGATGGCAGTGTCTGTATCTGATATAAATGTAATATTTACTATGGGGTTATTACGGGACGCAGTGTCTGTATCTGATATAAATGTAATATTTACTATGGGGTTATTATGGGGTGGCAGTGTCTGTATCTGATATAAATGTAATATTTACTATGGGGTTATTACGGGATGGCAGTGTCTGTATCTGATATAAATGTAATATTTACTATGGGGTTATTACGGGACGGCAGTGTCTGTATCTGATATAAATGTAATATTTACTATGGGGTTATTATTTTGTTCAACAGCTGAATTACCGATCTGACTATGAGAAAAACAAGACCCATTACACCCTTCCTCAGGACGTCCCCGAACTTGTTAAGGCCAAGTCTAACGCTGAGCTCTATAGTGAGGTAATGGAGAAGAGTTTGTTAAGGAGAATAATGACCAGGTATTAGGTAAATCCCCCCCAATAGGGAATAATGATATTTCTCTTATTGCACATTCACCTTCATCCTAAAACACATTCCCCTGTAATTTATAGCTGAGATCAAAACAATATATCACTTGTAATTCTATGTAATCTCTAATCAAACATCCACAGTAAAATCTTACTTCAGAAATCCCTGCAGGCACCGCCCCTCCCAAAGGTCAGTGATCTCACACATGCTCAGTGAGATTTACCCAGGAAGAGAGAGAGAAACATTCTTTAACCAGATACATTCAGGACGATGCATCGAGAGCCGCTATCGGCAACCCGCCGCAAACAGCCCAGCGATGTTATTTGCCGATATCGGCACTTGGAACATCGCTATCTGGCGCTTTGCCATTCTGGGACTTTTAATAGCTAAACTCATAGCTGGCGTTTAAAGGGCCACAATAAAATGCCGATTTCGGCATATAACATCGCTTGCAGCGGATGCAAGGTTAACTTTCGCTTTAGCAATGCAGCTGCCGCTAAGAAGGAGTTTAAGTCACGCTAACCGATATAACATTGGCTAGCGTGAGTTAAACTCCATAACACGAGCAATGTGCCCTTTGGTGAATCGCCCTGATTGTATCTCCACCCTGTACTAAAGGTGGGGGGAGGAGTAATACAAACAATTAGAAATTTGGTTACATTGACTTAGTTACATTCCTTTAAACTGTAGCTACAGTAATTACTGATACTGAACATCTAATGTGAGACCAGAACCAAGTGATCCGAGTTCTACGTTGTGTCTCCTGTTTACCCAGAACAAATACAAAGAAAGTTACACAAAGACCAAAGGTCACGGCTTTGAGCTGAGTCTGGATTCCTTGTCTATTCTCGCGGCCAAAACCTCCGGAGACATTGCGAGTGATGTAAGTAGCTTGTAGGAACCTGGTTAAGTGTCTCTAGCCCAGTGTTTCTCAACCTTTTTATCCGTGGGGACCCCTTAAAATTTTTTTGGGGGACCCCTACATAAAATTATGATTATATGTTATTTTTTTATCTTTTTCTTGCCGGGTCATCAAATCATCAAAACACATAAATTATACAAATATAAATGATCGATCTATAAATATATCTAAAAAAATATATTTAAAGGACAACTAAAACCACAGAACAACACTGACCCAGAAGGCAGAACACCTTGATATAAACCCAGTAATCTATGTCTTACCTCTCATTTTGATACGGGCGCTGGGAAATTTACCTAAATAACATGTGGTTTGTGCTTTACTTCTCAGCATTCTAGTATCACACAGTTTGGTCAACGACCATTATGTTCTGCACATGCTCAGTCCTTAGCTATTGTTACAGTTGGACACACCCATTAATAATCTCTAGCCAATCCTTTTACAGGACAGATAAAGCAAGGAAGCATGTGACTGAGGTCACGGGGTGTGGTCTAACACTGCCCATACACACAGATACTTCATCCAGTTCTTAACAGGCTTCCATTTACTTTAATACACTTTACTGGAGTGGGATTTTATAGCTTATTGGTGTTTTTAGGGGGGTTGTTTTCAGATTTTGAAATATAAAAAATTGGGTTTAGTTCTCCTTTAAAGAAAAAAACAACCTTACATAATAACGTGACTTTTATTTATCGCTCAGACAACAATTCGCCAAACACATCATTCATACAAATATTGAACATTGATAAATATATAGAAATACATCTGTATTCATCCCAATGGTGGATCCATACAGTTTCTGTCAATCTCATGAGGACCCCAATGCCACCTCTCCGGGACCCGGGTTGAGGAACGCTGCTCTAACCTGTTCAATATGGTGGGTTCTGTGTAAACTGGTCTCGTTTATACCACAAGGTAAATACAAGAGAATTACGAGAGGAGTAAAGGGAAAGCGGCGCCAACCAGCGATTTCACCTCCTTCACTCGCTCAAGGTCGGCAAAAGGGACAGCGAGGTAATGGGCCAACCTACAGACACAAATGTCCAGTTATGGCCCCCAATGACCCCATAACGGGTCACCCAGATGGTGTTTGGTATCTTACTGGTCTTACCTTGGGTTTCCATCTAGATAGCCTACAAGAGAGGTTCCAGGAAAGTAAGACTCACTTCCACCTGCCAATGGATATGGTGAATCATCAGGCCAGAAAGCTCAAGCATTGGCCAGCGACCTGGATTATAGGAAGAAGCTCCATGAATCACCAATTGTTCCTGAGGACATGAAAGTCCAATGGGCTAAGAAAGCTGGCCTACAAAGCGAGGTGAGACCATACACATCCTTATGGTTCAAGGAAGGGCAATAAAATAACCAAGAACCATAACCTACAGATTGTTCTGGATAAAAAGTCTGGTATACACACAGGCCAATTCGGGGCCATTATTCCTTCCCAACAGGTCTACAGATTGTCTAGATACAAAGTCTGGTACTACACACAGGCCAATTCGGGGCCATTATTCCTTCCCAACAGGTCTACAGATTGTCTACATACAAAGTCTGGTACTACACACAGGCCAATTTGGCCCATTATTCTTCCCAACAGGTCTACAGATCCTTCTACTGATTGGGAGTCTTTATTGAAACTGCAGTAAACCAGGCAATATCGGACCAAATGTTATTTAACAGAAGGAGAATGAAAGTCTTCAATAGGTCACATGACCCCCTTAGGGTCCACAGCTGCTCTATTTGTAACAATAAAATGCTATTGGTTGCCTATAAATAGATACATTTCTGGGGGCCACATCTTTCTCTGGCACCAACCCCATAGACTCGAATTGTGCTTACATCATCGACAATAAAGGATCATGGGTAACAGGAAGAAAGGGGCCAATGAAAGAATTTTATGATAGTCAAATGTAAAAATTTAAATCACTCCCTGAATCGTGTTCACATGGTTATAGTGCACCAATCAGGGAACTTCGTGTTGGTCAGTTCGAGGGGGGGTAATTAATATTTGTTATTATTATTCTCTTCTAGCGACAATATAAAGCAGAATGATGTGGATGAAAGGTGTGGGGTGGATGACAGAAGGAAGCCTGAACGTGGAACAGGCCAAAAAGGCCGGAGAGCTTGTTAGCGAGGTACGTAAATGATTGCCTGTCTTACAGATACTGAAGCTGCCATGCTGCATGCTACTATTTAATACATTCCTATGCTAACTAGTAGGTATCGGTTTTTATCTTACTGTTACATAACCAGAATTCATGGCTCACTGTCTAGAGAGTTGCAGACAGAAAGCAGGTTATTTTATTCAATTAGTACATAAACACGTGAAAAACATAACGTTATTGCTTAAAGGAGTACTGCTCTAAACAGTTATCCTGACATATAGCATACAAAGATTAAATGTAGTAACAGTAATTAAGGTTTAATAAAGACATACGTCCATCTAGTCCAACCTTATACCCTACCCATAATGTCTGTATAACAGTTACATAGTAACATAGTATTGGAGGTTGTATAAAGATATACGTCCATCTAGTCAAAACTTTATACCCTACCCTAATGTCTGTATAACAGTTACATAGTAACATAGTATTGGAGGTTATATAAAGACATACGTCCATCTAGTCCAACCTTTATACCCTACCATAATGTCTGTATAACAGTTACATAGTAACATAGTATTGGAGGTTGTATAAAGACATACGTCCATCTAGTCCAACCTTTATACCCTACCATAATGCTGTATAACAGTTACATAGTAACATAGATTGGAGGTTGTATAAATACATACGTCCATCTAGTCCAACCTTTATACCTACCATAATGTCTGTATAACAGTTACAGAGTATATAGTATTGGAGGTTATAAAGACATACGTCCATCTAGTCCAACCTTTATACCCTACCTATAATGTCTGTATAACAGTTACATAGTAACATAGTATTGGAGATTGTATAAAGACATACGTCCATCTAGTCCAACCTTTATACCCTACCCATAATGTCTGTATAACAGTTACATAGTAACATAGTATGGAGGTTGTATAAAGACATACGTCCATCTAGTCAACCTTTATACCCTACCCCTAATGTCTGTATAACAGTTACATAGTAACACAGTATTGGAGGTTGTATAAAGACACGTCCATCTAGTCCAACTTTATACCCTACCCCTAATGTCTGTATAACAGTTACATAGTAACATAGTATTGGAGATGTGTAAAGACATACGTCCATCTAGTCCAACCTTTATACCCCACCCATAATGTCTGTATAACAGTTACATAGAACATAGTATGGAGGTTGTATAAAGACATACGTCCATCTAGTCCAACCTTATACCCTACCCATAAAGTCTGTATAACAGTTACATAGTAACTAGTATTGGAGGTTGTATAAAGACATACGTCCATCTAGTCCAACCTTTATACCCTACCCATAATGTCTTTATAACAGTACATAGTAACATAGTATTGGAGGTTGTAAAAAGACATACGTCCATCTAGTCAACCTTTATACCCTACCATAATGTCTGTATAACAGTTACATAGTAACATAGTATTGGAGGTTGTATAAGACATATGTCCATCTAGTCCACCTTTATACCCTACCCATAATGTCTGTATAACAGTTACATAGTAACATAGTATTGGAGGTTGTATAAAGAGATACGTCCATTAGTACAACCTTTATACCCTACCCATAATGTCTGTATAACAGTTACATAGTAACATAGTATTGGAGGTTGATAAAAGACATACGTCATCTAGTCCACCTTTATACCCTACCCATAATGTCTGTATAACAGTTACTAGTAACATAGTATGGAGTTGTATAAGAAAGATACGTCCATCTAGTCCAACCTTTATACCCTACCCATAACGTCTGTATAACAGTTACATAGTAACATAGTATTGGAGGTTGTATAAAGAATACGTCCACTCGTCCAACCTTTATACCCTACCCATAATGTCTGTATAACAGTTACATAGTAACATAGTATTGGAGGTTATGAAGACATAATCCATCTAGTCCAACCTTTAACCCTACCCATAATGTCTGTATAACAGTTACATAGTAACATAGATTGGAGGTTGTATAAAGACTAGTCCATCTTGTCCAACATTTATACCCTACCCATAATGTCTGTATAACAGTTACATAGTAACATAGTATTGGAGGTTATATAAAGACATACGTCCATCTAGTCCAACCTTTATACCCTACCCATAATGTCTGTATAACGTTACATAGTAACATAGTATTGGAGGTTGTATAAAGACAAATCCATCTAGTCCAACCTTTATAACCTACCCATAATGTCTGTATAACAGTTACACAAGTAACATAGTATTGGAGGTTGTATAAAGACATACGTCCATCTAGTCCAACCTTTATACCCTACCCATAATGTCTGTATAACAGTTACATAGTAACATGTATTGGAGGTTGTTATAAAGACATACGTCCATCTAGTCCAACCTTTATACCTACCCATAATGTCTGTAAACAGTCACTAGTAACATAGTATTGGAGGTTGTTAAAGACATACGTCCATCTAATCCACCTTTATCCCTACCATAATGTCTGTATAACAGTTACATAGTAACAGTATTGGAGATTGTATAAAGACATACGTCCATCTGTCCAACCTTTATACCCTACCCATAATGTCTTATAACAGTTACATAGTAACATAGTATTGGAGGTTGTATAAGACATACATCCATCTAGTCCAACCTTTATACCCTACCCATAATGTCTGTATAACAGTTACATAGTAACAAGTATTGGAGGTTGTATAAGACATACGTCCATCTGTCCAACATTTATACCCTACCCATAATGTCTGATAACAGTTACATAGTAACATAGTATTGGAGGTTATATAAAGACATAGTCCATCTAGTCCAACCTTTATACCCTACCCATAATGTCTGTATAACAGTTACATAGTAACATAGTATTGGAGGTTGTATAAAGACATACATCCATCTGTCCAACCTTTATACCTACCCATAATGTCTGTATAACAGTTACACAGTAACATAGTATTGGAGGTTGTATAAAGACATACGTCCCTTAGCCAACCTTTATACCCTACCCATAATGTCTGTATAACAGTTACATAGTAACATTGTATTGGAGGTTGTATAAAGACATACCCATCTAGTCCAACCTTTATACCCTACCCATAATGTCTGTATAACAGTCACCTAGTAACATAGTATTGGAGGTTGTATAAAGACAAACGTCCATCTATCCAACTTATTGCCCTACCCATAAGTCTGTATAACAGTTACATAGTAACATAGTATTGGAGTGTATAAAGACATACGTCCATCTAGTCCAACCTTTATACCCTACCATAATGTCTGTATAACAGTTACATAGAACGTAGTATGGGGGGTTGTATAAAGACATACGTCCATCTAGTCCAACCTTTATACCCTACCCATAATGTCTGTATAACAGTTACATAGTAACATAGTATTGGAGGTTGTATAAAGACATACGTCCATCTAGTACAACCTTTATACCCTACCCATAATGTCTGTAAAACAGTTACATAGTAACATAGTATTGGAGGTTGTATAAAGACATACGTCCATCTAGTCCAACCTTTATACCCTTCCCATAATGTCTGTATAACAGTTACATAGCTACATAGTATTGGAGGATGTATAAAGACATACGTCCATCTAGTCCAACCTTTATCCCCTACCCATAATGTCTGTATAACAGTAACATAGTAACACAGTATTAGAGGTTATATAAAGACATACGTCCATCTAGTCCAACCTTTATACCCTACCCATAATGTCTGTATAACAGTTACATAGTAACATAGTATTGGATGTTGTATAAAGACATACGTCCATCTAGTCCAACCTTTATACCCTTCCCATAATGTCTGTATAACAGTTACATAGTAACATAGTATTGGAGGTTATATAAAGACATACGTCCATCTAGTCCAACCTTTATACCCTACCCATAATGTCTGTATAAAAGTTACATAGTAACATAGTATTGGAGGTTGTATAAAGACATACATCCATCTAGTCCAACCTTTATAACCTACCCATAATGTCTGTATAACAGTTACACAGTAACATAGTATTGGAGGTTGTATAAAGACATACGTCCATCTAGTCCAACCTTTATACCCTACCCATAATGTCTGTATAACAGTTACATAGAACATTGTATTGGAGGTTGGATAAGACATACGTCCATCTAGTCCACCTTTATACCCTACCCATAATGTCTTTAAACAGTCACCTAGTAACATAGTATTGGAGGTTGTATAAAGACATACGTCCATCTAATCCCACCTTTATGCCCTACCCATAATGTCTGTATAACAGTACAATAGTAAATAGTATTGGAGATTGTATAAAGACATACGTCATCTAGTCCAACCTTTATACCCTACCCATAATGTCTGTATAACAGTTACATAGTAACATAGTATGGAGGTTGTATAAAGACATACGTCCATATGTCCAACCTTTATACCCTACCCATAATGTCTGATAACAGTTACATAGTAACATAGTATTGGAGGTTGTATAAAGACATACGTCCATCTGTACAACCTTATACCCTACCCATAATGTCTGTAAAACGTTACATAGTAACATAGTATTGGAGGTTGTAAAAGACATACGTCCATCTAGTCCAACTTTATACCTTCCCATAATGTCTGTATAACAGTTACATAGCTACATAGTATTGGAGGATGTATAAAGACATACGTCATCTAGTCCAACCTTATTACCCTACCCATAATGTCTGTATAACAGTAACATAGTAACACAGTATTAGAGGTTATAAAAGACATACGTCCATCTAGTCCAACCTTTATACCTACCCAAATGTCTGTATAACAGTTACATAGTAACATAGTATTGGATGTTGTATAAAGACATACGTCCATCTAGTCCAACCTTTATCCCCTACCCATAATGTCTGTATAAAAGTTACATAGTAACATAGTATTAGAGGTTATATAAAGACATACGTCCATCTAGTCCAACCTTTATACCCTAACCTAATGTCTGTATAACAGTTACATAGTAACATAGTATTGGGGTTGTATAAAGACATACGTCCATCTAGTCCATCCTTTATACCCTACCATATATGTCTGTATAACAGTTACATAGTAACATAGTATTGGAGATTGTATAAAGACATACGTCCATCTAGTCCAACCTTTATACCCTACCCATAATGTCTGGATAACAGTTACATAGTAACATAGTATTGGAGGTTGTATAAAGAAATACGTCCATCTAGTCCAACCTTTATACCCTACCATAATGTCTGTGATAACAGTTAATAGTAAAACAGTATTGGAGGTTTATAAAGACATACGTCCATCTAGTCCAACCTTTACCCTACCCATAATGTCTGATAACAGTTACACATAGAACATAGTGTTGGAGGTTGTTAAAGACATACGTCCATCTAGTCCAACCTTTATACCCTACCCATAATGTCTGTATAACAGTTACATAGTAACATAGTATGTAGGTTATATAAAGACATACGCCATCTAGTCCAACCTTATACCCTACCCATAATGTCTGTATAACAGTTACATAGTAACATAGTATTGGAGGTTGTATAAAGACCTACGTCCATCTAGTCCAAACTTTATATCCTACCCATAATGTCTGTATAACAGTTACATGGTAACATAGTATTGGAGGTTGTATAAAGACATACGTCCATCTAGTCCAACCTTATACCCTACCCATAATGTCTGTATAACAGTTACATAGTAACATAGTATTGAGGTTATATAAAGACATACGTCCATCTAGTCCAACCTTTATACCTACCCATAATGTCTGTATAACAGTTACATAGTAACATAGTACTGGAGGTTGTATAAAGACATACGTCCATCTAGTCCAACTTTAACCCTACCCATAATGTCTGTATAACAGTTACATAGTAACATAGTATGGAGGTTGTATAAAGACACAGTCCATCTAGTCCAACCTTTATACCCTACCATAATGTCTGTATAACAGTTACATAGTAACATAGTATTGGAGGTTGTATAAAGACATACGTTATCTAGTCCAACCTTTATACCCTACCCATAATGTCTGTATAACAGTTACATAGTAACATAGTACTGGAGGTGTATAAAGACATACGTCCATCTAGTCCAACCTTTATACCCTACCCATAATGTCTGTATAACAGTTACATAGTAAAATAGTACTGGAGGTTGTTAAAGACATACGTCCATCTAGTCCAACCTTTAACCTACCATAATGTCTGTAAACAGTTACATAGTAACATAGTATTGGAGGTTGAAAAAGACATACGTCCATCTAGTCCAACCTTATTACCCTACCCATAAGTCTGTATAACTGTTACATAGTAACATAGTTTGGAGGTTGTATAAAGACATACATCCATCTAGTCCGCCTTTATACCCTACCATAATGTCTGTATAACTGTTACATAGTAACATAGTATTGGAGGTTGTATAAAGACATACGTCCGTCTAGTCCAACCTTTATACCATACCCATAATGTCTGTATAACAGTTACATAGAGTACATAGTATTGGAGGTTGTATAAAGACATACGTCCATCTAGTCCAACCTTTATACCCTACCCATAATGTCTGTATAACAGTTACATAGTAACGTAGTATTGGGGGTGTATAAAGACATACGTCCATCTAGTCCAACCTTTATACCCTACCCATAATGTCTGTATAACAGTTACATAGTAACATAGTATTGGAGGTTGTATAAAGACATACGTCATCTAGTCCGACCTTTATACCCTACCCATAATGTCTGTATAACAGTTACATAGTAAGTAGTATTGGGGGTTGTATAAAGACATACGTCCATCTAGTCCGACCTTTATACCCTACCCATAATGTCTGTATAACAGTTACATAGTAACATAGTATTGGAGGTTGTATAAAGACATACGTCCATCTAATCCGACCTTTATACCCTACCCATAATGTCTGTATAACTGTTACATAGTAACATAGTATTGGAGGTTGTATAAAGACATACGTCCATCTAGTCCAACCTTTATACCCTACCCATAATGTCTGTATAACAGTTACATAGTAACATAGTATGGAGGTTGTATAAAGACATACGTCCGTCTAGTCCAACCTTATACCATACCATAATGTCTGTATAACAGTTACATAGTAACATAGTATTGGAGGTTGTATAAAGACATACGTCCATCTAGTCCAACCTTTATACCCTACCCATAATGTCTGTATAACAGTTACATAGTAAATAGTATTGGAGGTTATATAAAGACATACGTCCATCTAGTCCAACCTTTATACCCTACCCATAATGTCTGTATAACAGTTAAATAGTAACATAGTATTGGAGGTTGTATAAAGACATACGTCCATCTAGTCCAATCTTTATACCCTACCCATAATGTCTGTATAACAGTTACACAGTAACATAGTATTGGAGGTGTATAAAGACATACATCCATCTAGTACAACCTTTATACCCTACCATAATGTCTGTATAACAGTAACATAGAACATAGTATTGGAGGATGTATAAAGACATACGTCCATCTAGTCCAACCTTTATACCCTACCCATAATGTCTGTATAACAGTTACATAGTAACATAGTATTGGAGGTTGTATAAAGACATACGTCCATCTAGTCCAACCTTTATACCCTACCCATAATGTCTGTATAACAGTTAAATAGTAACATAGTATTGGAGGTTGTATAAAGACATACGTCCATCTAGTCCAATCTTTATACCCTACCCATAATGTCTGTATAACAGTTACACAGTAACATAGTATTGGAGGTTGTATAAAGACATACATCCATCTAGTACAACCTTTATACCCTACCCATAATGTCTGTATAACAGTAACATAGTAACATAGTATTGGAGGATGTATAAAGACATACGTCCATCTAGTCCAACCTTTATACCCTACCCATAATGTCTGTATAACAGTTACATAGTAACATAGTATTGGAGGTTGTATAAAGACATACGTCCATCTAGTCCAACCTTTATACCCTACCCATAATGTCTGTATAACAGTTACAATAGTAACATAGTATTGGAGGTTGTATAAAGACATACGTCCATCTAGTCCAACCTTTATACCCTCTTCTTTAACCCCAATTAACAGTTGATTCAGAGAAAGGCAACCCCCCCAACTAAATATATATATATTAGTACCAGCAATTCTCAATATTTTTCACCTATCCTATCAATCGGATACTGTGTACCTTCCTGATTTATCCTCAGTTTCTTGTCTATTCATTTGGGGAAATGAGTTGTGTAGCCCATAATTCTACTAATAACACAGACCCTAATTCAGATTATATTAGAAGTAGGTTGTTCTTTGTAGGTTATGGTCCCCCAAGTTGTTCTATGGTCTAGAACGATACTGACTAAACACCATTCTCTCCTTCCAGCGAAAGTACAGACAGAAAGTTGACTCTCTGGGCTTCACCAGCGTGGCGGACAGCCCGCAAATCAAGCACGCTAAGAAAAGCCAGGACCTGCGGAGCGATGTGAGTCTAACTCACAATCCTGTGTTATAATTATCTTCACAGGGACAGGTGCAAACGGAACTGGAAACCCAAGCAGCCCAGGGATAGACTGATGGGGCTATAAATAGATTGGAAACTTCAGTTCTGAACATTCCGTCACCTTGTAAAATAAACCCGAGGCTCTAATAACAATGTAAAAGGGTCTAATAGAGACTAAAGGACAACCTAAGCTGAAATGTAAATGAACCTGGATTCATTCTATAGTCAATACCTAACATGCAGTAAGTTCTCACCAGGACAACTCAATAAACCAAACCGCAATGTCCATTAAAAGGAAAAGGAAAACCGGTCATAATGGGAATGTGGACTCATTGCTAGTTCCATGTGACGGAATTCAAACAGACTTATTTACATTTTAGCTTTAGTTCTCCTTTAGTAAAAAGGATTTTAAGCAGAAACTTCACTGGAAAAAAAAAGTATAAGAAATCGGAGGCTCTTATCCTGTCCGTGTTTTGTCAGACTATTTAAGAAATCCCGCCCTCACTGATGTCAAGCCACACCCTAAACATATAATGCCACACCCCTCTTGCTAGTTTATTCTAATGAGACTGTAATTTTATTCAAATGTGATTAGGAGGTTTGTGGGAAAAAATTACAGGACATTATCCGGATGATGATATCATTAAAATGGGAGGAGCATTTAACTCTTAAATTAATCAGGTGACTGTAAATAATACATTAAAATTGCAATGAAATTTAAGTCCTAGTATTTAAAGAGAAAAATTTACCCTTTAAGAGATTTCCAGCAAGACAACCATAATAAAATTTGTCACATTCATTTAATAGAACAATAAACCGAGTCTTATAAAAAACCCAAATCACTGCAAAAAAGGGTGTTTAAAACCTGCAGTTCGTTTGCAGACAATATAGTTTACTTCTCCTTTCATTTTTTTGCAGCTTATTTACAAGTCTGGCGTGGAAGATTTCCTCCATCACTACACAATCAGCAAAGACGAACCAGTCTTCCAACAGGCCAGGAACAATGCAGCCAACCTTAGCGAGGTCAGTGGGCGTTAAGTGTCAATTATTGTGCACGTTTTTTGGTTGAGAGCTGCCATACCTATTTCTATGAATTATAATTGAATTTTAGAATTCAAAATATGGAGTTTTTTTTTTTTGTTATCTCAACAAGCAACCAATAATTTTATTGGAAAGGCCCATTGAACATATTGTGTATTTTTTGTGTTGTATATATTTGAAAATAGAGAATGTTTTCTTTCTTTGTTAATTTTGCTAAGTAGAAAGCTCTTCTCTTCTTTACTTCTCTTCTTCTCCTTCCTCCTTCTCAGCAGACGATCACATTAACAAAGCTTTGTGCAACCTTTCAAGCAAAATTCAAAGTTTAGACTTAAAATTTCCCTTTCTAGTTTGGACTGTATCTCCTAAGTTTTTTTAAACTTTTTTTAAATGCACAGCTAACACTTCAATGCGTGTTGCGTCCAGCCATGTCTCAGACCTAACCAAGGCAGATTGTCACAGGTGCAGGTTTTCAAACACACAGCACACGCAGGCAGTCACATTAATACAACTATGCACTGCCCTTCAAGCAAAATTCAAAGTTAATACTTAAACTGTCTAGTGTTACACAGATTGTATAAAATTATGTTTCTTTCCTTATTTTACGTAGAGATTGTATAGGAGAAACTGGAACAAACACAAAGAAAAGGGATTTGAGTTGAGACTCGACACCTTGTCTATTCTTACAGCCAAAGCCAAGAGAGATCTAGCAAGTGACGTAAGTTTTAACCGCATAATGGGTTGGTAAGGTGGATAAGGAACATTCCTGTACAACACCATCTTTATGCACCGATAAGCGCAAGTTAACGCACATGCGATTGTGTGCGTTGTTTGCACATGCAATTTCTCTAGTCTCCATTCTAGAAATGCATGCTCAAAAAAATGGTGATCGAATGTGTTACCAAAACGGAAACGAATAGCACAGCGCATTGGAAATCGCGGGAATTTTTGTGTTCCCGCGATTTCCATGTTATTTATTGCAAGCGTAATCGCGCGAGGAGCGCGTTAGTGGGGCCCTAACTCTTATTAATGACCGATAATTAATAACGGTGTCATTATTTAATAATAACGACCTTTAAGGAGCTTGTTATGTAAGGGCTAGTCCACACTAGCGCGGTTTGCACGCGTTTTTGCCCGCGATTGTGCCCATGATTTTCACTAAAATGGAAATCGCGGTAACACTAAAATTCACGTGATTTCCGATGTGCATGCGATTGCGCGTGCATTTGCATTTTGGTACGTTAACGCATGCATTTCCATAACGGAAAACGACAAAACGCACAAGAACCGCGCGCACAATAGCGTGTGATAACGATAAGGATGTAGGTTGATCCTTAATTAGCAATATCACCTAGACTATTGCAATACCGGTCGTTCATTTCCAATCATGATATAGAGCTGGTAGTCCCGTCCCATGAATCCATAATTCTATAGGAGGTAATGGGCAAGTATCCCTACCTCTCACTTCAGTCCCTTAGGTTTCAGGTGACAATGTTACATTAACAGCCGGTCACTGCCTGATTCCTGACATTACAATGTTTATTACAAGGTATTACTTGGAACTCAGAATGAAAAAATGAAATACTATTATCTAAAAGCAAAACTGGAGGAATAATACTTGTTTCTACCTCTTGTGGGGGGTGGGGGTTGTTTTCAGGTTTAAGTTGCCCTTTAATCCTAATGTGATTATTTTATGCAGATAAAGTACAAAGAAAGTTATGAGAAAACCAAGGGAAAACTGATCGGGGCACAGGGGGCAGCCGGCGATTCACAGATGGCGCATTCACTGCAAATGACCAAGCTACAGAGTAACTTGGACTATAAAAGAGAGTTTGAGGACTCGAAGACCAAGTATCACACGTCTATTGATATGATGGACATGGCACACGCAACAATGGCGCAGAGTTTGGCCACCGACCGCGGCTACAGGACCTTCCTGCATCACTACAGCACCCTCCCTACCGACATGAAGCTGCAATGGGCGAGACGGGCGTATAACCTGCAGAGCGATGTAAGGGCGATAGATTTCGGGGAATTTCCAGCTTTTCTGATTTAATGGGCAAGTTCGCCCCTCAAATTAAAAATTGTATTTAGCTAAATGACCTCCAAGACTTCAATATTGCAATAGTTAGAAATGTGAGAGATGTAAGACTAACCTGACAGTTGATATTACAGCCAATGACTCCTAGTTATTCCCCTAGCTGCCTCCTCGGAGCATGTGCGAGCTTGTAAAAGAGCTTGGAGAGGAGGCAGACACCTTTTGAGAAGCAGAAGGGGAGAAGGACATTTCGCTCCATAACAGGTTATTCCTACATCTCTCACATTTCTCACTATGTTGGTTCTGAGTTTTGGGGTTGACATTAATGCAGACAGTTAATGTGTCATTTTGTTCTTGCTCCCTAGAATCAATATAAATCAGACCTGAGGTGGATGAGAGGAGTTGGATGGATCACGTCAGGATCACTGGATGTTATTCAAGCCAAGAAAGCCTCCGAGCTCATTAGCGAGGTGAGAAACATACAAATGAATCTTAAACTTCCGATAACTAGAATCTCATTGACAGATAAACATGTAACAAAGCCCAGGACCATTTGTTTTATTTTATTGGCCATATACAGCTCAATGTTGTCCTGTCGGGAACTCTCAGCTCCATTTATCAGTAGGATCACATTGATATGTTTCTCCTCTCTGATTGGCTGTTTATGACGTTCTCCAACTCGCCAGATTTTGGGTCAAAGATTCGAATGGAGGTGGCGGTCTGTACAGATTCCATGTTATCTCAACCGTGTGCGCGGGGTTTCTGGCCATGCACATTGGGACTCACATTGGGACCTTATAGACTCATATTAAGGGCCACCTGTGTAATAAATGTCACGTTGTATTTGGAGATATGGTGTGTGTATCTGTGTGTGTATCTGTGTGTGTATCTGTGTGTTTGTGTATCTGTGTGTGTATTTGTGTGTGTGTGGGGGGCTTACACTTTTTTTTCTGCTTTAACCTCCATCCCAATCTAATCACCCACCCTGCAGAAAACCTACAGACAGTCGCCCTCTGCACTGAAATTCACCAGCGTTGAAGATACCCCAGAAATGATTCAAGCAAAGATCAGCTATAACCAGGCTGTCGATGTAAGATTTTACATTGTATTATGTATACATTGGTTCATTTATTTAAAGGGTAAGTCAAAGTGCGCCATCTGGTGGCCTTTATTAGAAACACCATGAAAAGATGAAGACGTCAATCCCTGAACCTGGAAGTGTTTATGGTCTGAACAAATGAATTAATAACTGATGCGCAGATCACGTTTGGCAAAAGTTGACCTATCTACAATATATTAAACAGAACTACCCTTTAAAATTAACGCAGGATCTGAGCCTGCAGTGGGTTGGTACTGAGTTGGCACTGGTTGGTACTGGATTGGCACTGGGTGTGCTTTGGGTTGGTACTGGATTGGCACTGAGTTGGTTATGGGTTGGAATTAGGTTCATACAGGGTTGGCACTGGGTTGGTACTGTGTTGGTAGTCATTTGGCACTGGGTTGGTTCTTGGTGATCAGAACTTATGATATTTCAACATTTTTGCAGAGAAAATACAAAGAACTTGGGGAGAATATAAAGCACCATTACACCTCCACCGCAGAACTTCCCGAACTGGTCCAGGCCAAGCTGAATGCCATGAACATCAGTGAGGTAGGGTGGGACCAATTCAAACCTTGATAAAGGGGAGTGTACAAAGGGCAAGTAAAACGTGAGTGTGGAACATCCACCTTTATGGGCTCTAAAGAGACATTGATGTCAGGGACCTATAAGTTGTCCTTGCTAATTTCACTATGATCCCATCTTTCCAAAATTCCATTCAGTTCCTCTCTATCCCTTTCAGTTCCTCTCTATTCCATTCAGTTCCTCTCTATCCCATTCAGTTCCTCTCTATCCCATTCAGTTCCTCTCTATGATCCATTCAGTTCCTCTCTATCCCATTCAGTTCCTCTCTATCCCATTCAGTTCCCTCATTCCATTCAGTTCCTCTATTCCATTCAGTTCCTCTCTATCCATTCATTTCCTCTCTATCCCATTCAGTTCCTCTCTATCCCATTCAGTTCCTCTATCCCATTCAGTTCCTCTCTATCCCATTCAGTTCCCTCTATTCCATTCAGTTCCTCTTTCATTCAGTCTCATCTTCAGTCCTCTCTATCCATTCAGTTCCTCTCTATTTTCCATCAGTTCCTCTCTATTCCATTCAGTTCCTCTCTATCCCATTCAGTTCCTCTCTATCCCATTCAGTTCCTCTCTATCCCATTCAGTTCCTCCTCTATCCCATTAGTTCCTCTCTATCCCATTCAGGTTCTCTATCCTATCCCATTCAGTTCCTCTCTATCCCATTCAGTTCCTCTCTATCCCATTCAGTTCCTCTCTATCCATTCAGTTCCTTTCTATTCCATTCAGTTCCTCTCTATCCCATTCAGTTCCTCTCTATCCCATTCAGTTTCTCTATCCCATTCAGTTCCTCTCTATCCATTCATCCTCTCTTATCCATTCAGGTCCTCTCTATCCCATTCAGTTCCTCTCTATCCCATTCAGTTCCTCTCTAATTCCCATTCAGTTCCTCTCTATCCCATTCAGTTCCTCTCTATTCCATTCAGTTCCTCTCTATCCCATTCAGTCCTCTATTCCATCAGTTCCTTTACCTTCAGTTCTCTCTATCCCACCCTTTATTCAGTCTATCTATCCATTCAAGTTCCTCTCTATCCCATTCAGTTCCTCTCTATCCCATTCAGTTCCTCTCTATCCCATTCAGTTCCTCTGTCCCATAGTCCTCTCTATCCCATTCAGTTCCTCTCTATTCCATTCAGTTCCTCTCTATTCCATTCAGTTCCTCTCTATTCCCATTCAGTTTCTCTCTATTCCATTCAGTTCCTCTATTCCATTCAGTTCCTCTGAATTCCATTCAGTTCCTCTCTATCCCATTCAGTTCTCCTCTATTCCATTCATCCCTCTATCCATAGTCCTCTCTATCCCATTCAGTTCCTCTCTTCCCTCAGTTTCCTCTCCCATCAGTTCCTCTCTGTCCCATTCAGTTCCTCTATTCCATTCAGTTCCTCTCTATACCACTCAGTTCCTCTCTATCCATTCAGTTCCTCTCTATTCCATTCAGTTCCTCTCTGTCCCATTCAGTTCCTCTCTATTCCATTCAGTTCCTCTCTATTCCATTCAGTTCCTCTCTATCCCATTCAGTTCCTCTCTATTCCATTCAGTTCCTCTCTATTCCATTCAGTTCCTCTCTATTCCATTCAGTTCCTCTCTATCCCATTCAGTTCCTCTCTATCCATTCAGTTCCTCCTATCCCATTCAGTCCTCTCTATCCCATCAGTTCCTCTCGTCCCATTCAGTCCTCTCTATCCCATTCAGTTCCTCTCTATCCCATTCAGTCCTCTCATCCCATTCAGTTCCTATTCCCATTCAGTTCCTATCTTCCCATTCAGTTCCTATCTTTCCATTCCAGTTCCTTCTATTCCCTTCAGTCCTCTATTTCCATTCAGTTCCCTCTATCCCATTCAGTTCCTCTCTATCCATTCAGTTCCCTCTATTCATTTCAGTTCTCTATCCCATTCAGTTCCTCTCTCATAGTCTCCATCAGCTCTCTCTATCCCATTCAGTTCCTCTGTTCCATTCAGTTCCTCTCTATCCCATTCAGTTACTCTCTTCCCATTCAGTTCCTCTCTATTCCATTCAGTTCCTCTCTCTTCCCATTCAGTTCCTCTCTGTCCCATTTAGTCCTTCTATCCCATTCAGTTCCTCTCTATCCATTCAGTTCCTCTCTATCCCATTCAGTTCCTCTCTATCCCATTCAGTTCCTCTCTATCCCATTCAGTTCCTCTCTATCCCTTCAGGTCCTCTCTATCCCATTTCAGTTCCTCTCCGTTTTTATGTCCTCATTCACTTCCTCTCTATCCATTCAGTTCCTCTGTATTCCATCATCCTCTATCCCATTCAGTTCTCTCTATCCCATTCAGGTCCTCTCTATCCCCATTCAGTTCCTCTCTATCCATTCAGTTCCTCTTTGCCTTCATCCTCTATTCCATTAGTTCCTCTCTATCCATTCAGCCTCTATCCATTCAGTTCCTCTGTATTCCCTTCAGTTCCTCTCTCCCATTCAGTTCCTCTTATCTCCATTCAGTTCCTCTCTATTCCATCAGTTCCTCTCTATTCCATTCAGTTCATCTCTATTCATTAGTCCTCTCTATCCCGTTTCAGTCCTCTCTGTCCTTCATTCTCGCTCCTCCTCCATCTATCCATTCAGTTCCTCTCTATTCCATTCAGTTCCTCTCTGTCCCATTCAGTTCCTCTCTATCCCATTCAGTTCCTCTCTGTCCCATTCAGTTCCTCTCTGTCCCATTCAGTTTCCTCTCTATTCCATTCAGTTTCCTCTCTATCCCATTCAGTTCCTCTCTATCCCATTCAGTTCCTCTCTGTCCCGTTCAGTTCCTCTCTGTCCGTCAGTTCCTCTCTATTCCATTCAGTTCCTCTCTGTCCCATTCAGTTCCTCTCTGTCCCATTCAGTTCCTCTCTGTCCCATTCAGTTCCTCTCTGTCCCATTCAGTTCCTCTCTGTCCCATTTAGTTCCTCTCTATTCCATTCAGTTCCTCTCTATCCCTCAGTTCCTCTCTATCCCATTCAGTTCCTCTCTGTCCCATTCAGTTCCTCTTGTCCCATTCAGTTCTTTCCCATCTCTATTCTAGCCCATTCAGTTCCTCTTATCCATTCATTCCCTCTATCCCATTTCAGTTTCTCACTCCCATTCAGTTCCTCTCTGTCCATTAGTTCTTCTTCCCATTCAGTTCTCTCTGTCCCATTCAGTTCTCTCTATTCCATTCAGCTCCTCTCTATCCCATTCAGTTCCTCTCTGTTCCATTCAGTTCCTCTCTATCCCATTCAGTTCCTCTCTATCCCAATTCAGTTCCTTCTATTCCATTCAGTTCCTCCGTCCCATTCAGTTCCTCTCTGTCCCATTTAGTCCTTTCTATCCCATTCAGCTCCTCTCTATCCCATTCAGTTCCTCTCTATTCCATTCAGTTCCTCTCTATCCCTTACGTTCCTCTATTCCATTCAGTCCTCTTATTCCATTCAGTTCCTCTCTATCCCATTCAGTTCCTCTATATCCCATTCAGTTCTCTCCTATCCCATTCAGGTCCTCTCTATCCCTTCAGTTCCTCTTATCCTTCACTCCTCTATCCCATTCAGTTCCTCTGTATTCCATCAGGTCCTCTCTATCCCATTCAGTTCCTCTCTATCCTTCAGGTTCCTCTCTATCCCATTCAGTTCCTCCCTATCCCATTCAGTCCTCTCTATCCCATTCAGTTCCTCTCTATCCCATTCACTTCATCTCTATCCCATTCACTTCCTCTCTATTCCATTCAGTTCCTCTCTATCCCATTCAGTTCTCCTTACATTCATTTCCTCTCCTCCATTCAGTTCTCTCTATTACATTCAGTCCTCTATATCCATTCAGTTTCCTCTCTATCCATTAGTTCCTCTCTAACCCATTCAGTTCCTCTCTTCCCATTCAGTTCTCTCTATCCCATCAGTTCTCTTTCCATTCAGTTCCTTCTATCCATCAGTTCCTCTCTATCCATTCAGCTCTTCCTTTCCCATTCAGTTCCTCTCTATTCCATTCAGTCCCTCTATCCCATTCAGTTATCTCTTATCCCATTCAGTTCCTCTCTATCCATTCAGTTCCTCCTATCCCATTCAGTTCCTTCTCATTCAATTCAGTTCCTCTCTATTCCATCAGTTCCTCTTATCCATTCAGTTCTCTCATCCCATTCAGTTCCTCTGTATCCCATTCAGTTCCCTCTCTATCCCATTCAGTTCCTCTCTATCCCATTCAGTTCCTCTGTATCCCATTCAGTTCCTCTCTATCCCATTCAGTTCCTCTCTATCCCATTCAGTTCCTCTCTATCCCATTCAGTTCCTCTCCATTCCCATTCAGTTCTATCTATCCATTCAGTTCTCTGTACATTCATCTTATTCCATTCAGCTCCTCTCTCCCTATTCAGTTCCTCTCTATCCCATTCAGTTCCTCTGTATCCCATTCAGTTCCTCTCTATTCCATTCAGCTCCTCTCTATCCCATTCAGTTCCTCTGTATCCCATTCAGTTCCTCTCTATTCCATTCAGCTCCTCTCTATCCACATTCAGTTCCTCTGTATCCATTTCTCTCTATTCCAATTCAGCTCCTCTATTCCATTCAGTTCCTCTTATCCCATTCAGTTCTCTTCATCCCATTCAGTTCTCTATTCCATTCAGTTCCTCTCTATCCCATTCAGTTCCTTCTATCCATTCAGTTCCTCTCTATCCCTCATCTATTCTCCATTCGTTCATTATTATCCCATTCAGTTCTCGTATCCCATTCAGTTCCTCTCTATTCCATTCAGCTCCTCTCTATCCCATTCAGTTCCTCTCTATTCCATTCAGTTCCTCTCTATCACATTCAGTTCTCTCTTATCCTTTCAGTTCCTCTGTATCCCATCAGTCTCTCGCTATTCCATTCAGTTCCTCTCTATCCCATTCAGTTCCTCTCTATTCATTCAGTCCTCTCTATCCCATTCATTCCTCTCTATTACCATTCAGTTCCTCTCTATCCCATTCAGTTCCTCAGTCCATTCAGTCCCTGTATCTCAGTTCCTCTCTATCCATTCAGTCCTCTCTATCCATTCAGTTCTCTCTATTCCATTCGTATTCCTCTCATCACATTCAGTTCTCTCATATCCCATCAGTCATCTATCCCATTCAGTTCCTTCTAATTCCATTCAGTTCAATCTCCTATCCCATTCAGTCCTCTCTATCCATTCAGTTACTCTCTATCCCATTCAGTTCCTCTCTATCCCATTCAGTTCATCTATATCCCTTCAGTTCCTATGTTGATCCCATTCAGTTCTCTGTATCCCATTAAGTTCTCTATCCCATTCAGTTCCTCTCAATCCCATTCAGTTCCTCTCTAGCCCATTCAGTTCTTCTCTATCCATTCAGTTCCTCTCTATTCCATTTGGTTCCTCTTGGTCTATGGTGCTTTTTTCATGTAGGGCTCCTGAATATCTGCTCTTCTGCAGATCTGTTGAGGAAGGTTTGACTGGATATGGAAATTGGGATCCAGGGGAATTGTACTTGGAGATCTCAATATAGGAAACTAAATGTCATTTTAACGACTTCTGTTCCCCCTATAGACAAGATACAAAGAGTCATGGAGCCGAATGAGGGACGGAGGATACAAACTGAAACTGGACGCCATTCCCTTTCAGGCAGCCAAAGCGTCTACTGAGGTCACAAGTGATGTGAGTTCTAATAAAACAACACTTCTAGTAGGATACCCCCATACGATGCTGTCTAAGGGAAACAATATGGCAGCTCCCACCATATGTATAAATATACAGAGATGGAATGTTCTGTACACACAATAAGCTATACCCTCATACTGTACTGTCTAAGGGAAACAATATGGCAGCTCCCACCCATATTGTAGATATAACAGATAAGGAATGTTCTGTACACACAATAAGCTATACCATCATACTGTACTGTCTAAGGGAAACAATATGGCAGCTCCCACCCATATGTATAAATATAAATATACAGAGAAGGAACGTTCTGTACATACAATAATCTATACCCTCGTACTGTACTGTCTAAGGGAAACAATATGGCAGCTCCCACCCATATGTATAAATATAAATATACAGAGAAGGAATGTTCTTACACACCATAAGCTATATCCTCATCTGTACTAGTCTAAGGAAACATATGGCAGCTCCCACCCATAATGTAAATATACAAGAAGATGTTCTGTACATACAATAAGCTATACCTCATACTTACTGTCTAAGGGAAACAATATGGCAGCTCCCACCCATATGTATAAATATAAATATACGAGAAGGAAGTTCTGTAAATACAATAGCTATACCCTCATACTGTACTGTCTAAGGGAAACAATATGGCAGCTCCCACCATATGTTAAATATACAGAGAAGAATGTTCTGTACATACAAAGCATCCCCCATACTGTAACTGTCTAAGGAAACAATATGCAGCTCCCACCCATATGATAATATAAATATACAGAGAAGGAATGTTCTGTACATACATGCTATACCCTCATACTGTACTGTCTAAGGGAAACAATTGGCACTCCACCCATATATATAAATATACAGAGAAGGAATGTTCTGTACACACAATAAGCTATACCCTCTATTGTACTGTCTAAGGGAAACAATATGGCAGCTCCCACCCATATGTATAAATATAAATACAGAGAGGAATGTTCTGTACATACAATAAGCTATACCCTCATACTGTACTGTCTAAGGAAACAATATGCAGCTCCCACCCATATGTATAAAAAATATACAGAGAAGGAATGTTCTGACACAATAACTATACCCTCATACTGTACTGTCTAAGGGAAACAATATGGCAGCTCCCACCCATATGTATAAATATACGAGGGAATGTTCTGTCATACAATAAGCTATACCCTCATACTGTACTGTCTAGGAAACAAATGGCAGCTCCCACCATTATACACTATATTAAAATATACAGAGAAGGAATGTTCTGTACACACAATAAGCTATACCATCATACTGTACTGTCTAGGGAAACAATATGGCAGCTCCCACCCATATGTTATAAAATATACAGAAGGAATGTTCTGTACACACAATAAGCTATACCCTCATACTGTACTGTCTAAGGAAACATATCAGCTCCCCACCCAATTTATAAATTACAGAGAAGAATGTTCTGTACATACAATAAGCTATACCCCTCATATCTGTAGCTGTCTAAGGGAAACAATATGGCAGCTCCCACCCATATGTATAAATATAAATATACAGAGAAGGAATGTTCTGTACAGACAATAAGCTATACCCTCATACTGTACTGTCTAAGGGAAACAATATGGCAGCTCCCACCCATATGTATAAATATACAGAACAATAAGCTATACCTTCATACTGTACTGTCTAAGGGAAACAATATGGCAGCTCCCACCCATATGTATAAATATACAGAGAAGGAATGTTCTGTACATACAATAAGCTATACCTTCATACTGTACTGTCTAAGGGAAACAATATGGCAGCTCCCACCCATATGTATAAATATACAGAGAAGGAATGTTCTGTACACACAATAAGCTATACATGGGTGGAAGCTGCCATATTGTTTCCTCTTAGACAGTACAGTATGAGGTATAGCTTATTGTATGTACAGAACATTCCTTCTCTGTATATTATATTTATCATATGGGTGGGAGCTGCCATATTGTTTCTCTTAGACAGTACAGTATGGAGGTATAGCTTATTGTATATGTCAGACATTCCTTCTCTGTATATTTATATTATACATATGGGTGGGGAGCTGTCATATTGTTTCCCTTGACAGTACAGTATGAGGTATAGCTATTGTATGTACAGAACATTCCTTCTCTCTATATTATATTTATACATATGGGTGGGAGCTGCCATATGTTTTCCTTAGACAGTACAGTATGAGGGTATAGCTTATTGTATGTACGAACATTCCTTCTCTGTATATTTACATATGGTGGGACTGCCATAGTGTTTCCTTAGACAGTACAGTATGAGGTATAGCTTATTGTTGTACAGAACATTCTTCTCTGTATTATATTATACATATGGGTGGGAGCTGCCATATTGTTTCCCTTAGACAGTACAGTATGAGGGTATAGCTTATTGTTGTACAGAACATTCTTCTCTCGTATATTATATTATACTATGGGTGGGAGCTGCCATATTGTTTCCTTAGACAGTACAGTATGAGGGTATACTTATTGTATGTCAAACATTCCTTCTCTGTATATTTTATAATATGGGTGGGAGCTGCCATATGTTTCCTTAGACAGTACAGTATGAGGTATAGTCTTATTGTGTTACAGAACATTCCTTCTCTGTATATTTATATATGGTTGGGAGCTGCCATTTGTTTCCCTAGACGTACAGTATGAGGTATAGCTTATTGTGTGTACAACATTCCTTCTTTCTCTGTATATTTATACATATGGGTGGAGCTGCCATATTGTTTCCCTTAGACAGTACAGTATGAGGGTATAGCTTATTGTTGTACAGAACATTCCTTCTCTGTATATTTATACATATGGGTGGGAGCTGCCATATTGTTTCCCTTAGACAGTACAGTATGAGGGTATGATTATTGTGTGTACAGAACATTCCTTCTCTGTATTTTTATACATATGGGTGGGAGCTGCCATTTGTTTCCTCTTAACAGTACAGTATGAGGGTATAGCTTATTGTATGTACAGAACATTCCTTCTCTGTATTTATATTATACATATGGTGGGAGCTGCCATATTGTTTCCCTTAGACAGTACATATGAGGTATAGCTTATTGTGTACAGAACATTCCTTCTGTTATATTTTATCTATGGGTGGGAGCTGCCATATTGTTTCCCTTAGACAGTACAGTATAGGGTTATGCTTATTGTATTACAGAACATTCCTTCTGTATATATATTATCATATGGGTGGGAGCTGCCATATTGTTTCCCTTAGACAGTACAGTATGAGGGTATAGCTTATTGTATGTACAGAACATTCCTTCTCTGATATATTTATACATATGGTGGGAGCTGCCATTTGTTTCCCTTAGACAGTACAGTATAGGTATAGCTTATTGTATGTACAGAACATTCCTTCTCTGTATATTTATATTTATAATATGGGTGGGAGCTGCCATATTGTTTCCCTTAGACAGTACAGTATGAGGTATAGCTTATTGTATGTACAGAACATTCCTTCTCTGTATATTTATACATATGGGTGGGAGCTGCCATATTGTTTCCCTTGACAGTACAGTATGAGGTATAGCTTATTGTATGTACAGAACATTCCTTCTCTGTATATTTATACATATGGGTGGGAGTTGCCATATGTTTTTCCTTAGACAGTACAGTATGAGGTTAAGCTTATTGTATGTACAGACATTCCTTCTCTGTATATTTATATTACATATGTGGAGCTGCCATATTGTTTCCCTTAGACAGTACAGTATGAGGGTATAGCTTTGGTACTCCCACCCATATGTATAAATATACAGAGAAGGAATGTTCTGTACACACAATAAGCTATACCCTCATACTGTACTGTCTAAGGGAAACACTATGGCAGCTCCCACCCATATGTATAAATATAAATATACAGAGAAGGAATGTTCTGTACATACAATAAGCTATACCCTCATACTGTACTGTCTAAGGGAAACAATATGGCAGCTCCCACTCATATGTATAAATATACAGAGAAGGAATGTTCGGTACATACAATAATCTATATCCTCGTACTGTCTAAGGGAAACAATATGGCAACTCCCACCGATATGTATAAATATAAATATACAGAGAAGGAATGTTCTGTACACACAATAAGCTAAACCCTCATACTGTACTGTCTAAGGAAAACACTATGGCAGCTCCCACCCATATGTATAAATATAAATATACAGAGAAGGAATGTTCTGTACACACAATAAGCTATAC
>JAACNH010000701.1:81935-154300 GCA_019447015.1 Hymenochirus boettgeri
TTTAGACATATGGGTGGGAGCTGCCATATTGTTTTCCCTTAGACAGTACAGTATGAGGGTATAGCTTATTGTCTGTACAGAACATTCCTTCTCTGTTATTTATTTTATAATATGGGGGGGAGCTGCCATATGTTTCCTTAGACAGTACAGTATGAGGGTATAGCTTATTGTATGTACAGACACATCCTTCTCTGTATATTTATAATTGGGTGGGAGCTGCCATATTGTTTCCTTAGACAGTACAGTATGAGGGTATAGCTTATTGTGTGTACAGAACATTCCTTCTCTGTATATTTATACATATGGGTGGAGCTGCCATATTGTTTTCCCTTAGACAGTACAGTATGGGTAATAGCTTATTGTGTGTACAGAACATTCCTCTCTGGTATATTTATACATATGGGTGGGAGCTGCCATATTGTTTCCCTTAGACAGTACAGTTGAGGGTATAGCTTATGTATGTACAGAACATCCTTCTCTGTATATTTATACATATGGGTGGGAGCTGCCATATTGTTTCCCTTGACAGTACAGTATGAGGGTATAGTATTGTGTGTACAGAACATTCCTTCTCTGTATATTTATATTTATACATATGGGTGGGAGCTGCCATATTGTTTCCCTTAGACAGTACAGTATGAGGGTATAGCTTATTGTATGTACAGAACATTCCTTCTCTGTATTTATATTTATACATATGGGTGGGAGCTGCCATATTGTTTCCATTAGACAGTACAATATGAGGTATAGCTTATTGTGTGTACAGAACATTCCTTCTCTGTATATTTTATATATAGGGTGGGAGCTGCCATATTGTTTCCCTTAGACAGTACAGACGTATGAGAGTATAGCTTTTGTATGTACAGACATTCCTTCTCTGTTTTTTTATATTATCATATGGGTGGGAGCTGCCATATTGTTTCCCTTAGACAGTACAGTATGAGGGTATAGCTATTGTATGTACAAACATTCCTTCTCTGTATATTTATACATATGGAGGGGAGCTGCCATATTGTTTCCTCCTAGACAGTACAGTATGAGGTATAGCTTATTGTATGTACAGAACATCCTTCTCTGTAATTTATATTTTACATATGGGGTGGAGCTGCCATATTGTTTCCCTTAGACAGTACAGTATGAGGTATAGCTTATTGTATGTACAGAACATTCCTTCTCTGTATATTTTATACATATGGGTGGAGCCTGCCATATTGTTTCCCTTACACAGTACAGTATGAGGATATAGCTTATTGTTGTACGAACATTCCTTCTCTGTATATTTATACTATGGGTGGGAGTGCCATATGTTTTTCCTTAGACAGTACAGTATGAGGGTTTAGCTTATTGTATGTACAAACATTCCTTCTCTGTATATTTATATTTATACATATGGGTGGGAGCTGCCATATTGTTTCCCTTGACAGTACAGTATGAGGTATAGCTCTTGTATGTACAGAACATTCCTTCTCTGATATTTTATACATATGGTGGGAGCTGCCAATTGTTTCCCTTAACAGTACAGTATGAGGGTATAGCTTATTGTATGTACAGACATTCCTTCTCTGTATATTTATACATATGGTGTGGGAGCTGCCATATTGTTTCCCTTAGACAGTACAGTATGAGGGTATGCTTATTGTATGTACAGAACATTCCTTCTCTGTATATTTATACATTGGGTGGGATCTGCCATATTGTTTCCCTTAGACAGTACAGTATAAGGTATAGCTTTTGTATGTACAGAACATTCCTTCTCTGTATATTTATACATATGGGTGGGAGGTGCCTGCATAGTGTTTCCCTAGACAGTACAGTATGAGGGTATAGCTTATGTGTGTACAGAACATTCCTTCTCTGTATATTTATACATATGGTGGGAGCTGCCATATTTTTTTCCCTTAGACAGTACAGTATGAGGGTATAGCTTATTGTGTGTACGAACACTCCTTCTCTGTATATTTATATTTATACATTAGGTGGAGCTGCCATAGTGTTTCCCTTAGACAGTACAGTATGAGGGTATAGCTTATTGTATGTGCAGAACATTCCTTCTCTGTATATTTATACATATGTTGGGAGCTGCCATAATGTTTTTCCCTTAGACAGACGTATGAGGTATATTATTGTATGTACAGAACATTCCTTCTCTGTATATTTATACATATGGGTGGGAGCTGCCATATTGTTTCCCTTAGACAGTACTGTATAGGGTATAGCTTATTGTATGTACAGAACATTCCTTCTCTGTATATTTATATATGGAGGGTGGGAGCTGCCATATTGTTTCCCTTAGACAGTACAGTATGAGGGTATAGCTTATTGTATGTACAGAACATTCTTCTCAGTATATTTATACAATTGGGTGGGACTGCCATATTGTTTCCCTTAGACAGTACAGTATGAGGGTATAGATTATTGTATGTACAGAACATTCCTTCTCTGTATTTTATACATATGGGTGGGAGCTGCCATATTGTTTCCCTTAGACAGTACAGTATGAGGGTATAGCTTATTGTATATACAGAACATTCCTTCTCTGTATATTTATATTATATATATATGGGTGGGAGCTGCCATATTGTTTCCCTTAGACAGCAGTATGAGGTATAGCTTATTGTTGTACAGAACATTCCTTCTCTGTATATTTATATTATACATATGGGTGGAGCTGCCATATTGTTTCCCTTAGACAGTACAGTATGAGGGTATAGCTTTGTATGTACAGAAATTCCTTCTCTGTATATTTATATTTATACATATGGGTGGAGCTGCCATATTGTTTCCCTTAGACAGTACAGTATGAGGGTATAGCTTATTGTATGTATACAGAACATTCCTTCTCTGTATATTTATACATATGGTGGGAGCTGCCATATTGTTTCCCTTAGACAGTACAGTATGAGGGTATAGCTTATTGATGTACAGAACATTCCTTCTCTGTATATTTATCATATGGTGGGAGCTGCCATATTGTTTCCCTTAGACAGTACAGTATGAGGGTATAGCTTATTGTATGTACAGAACATTCCTTCTCTGTAATTTATATTTATACATATGGGTGGGAGCTGCCATAGTGTTTCCCTTAGACAGTACAGTATGGGGTATAGCTATTGTTGTACAGAACATTCCTTCTCTGTATATTATATTTATACAAATGAGTGGGAGCTGCCATAGTGTTTCCCTTAGACAGTACAGTATGAGGGTATAGCTTATTGTATGTACAGAACATTCCTTCTATGTATATTTATATTTATATATATATATATGGGTGGGGGCTGCCATATTGTTTCTTAGACAGTACAGTATGAGGCTATAGCTTATTGTTGTACAGAACATTCCTCTCTGTATATTTTATACATATGGGTGGGGCTGCCATATTGTTTCCTTAGACAGTACAGTATGAGGGTATAGCTTATTGTGTGTACAGAACATTCCTTCTCTGTATATTTTATACATATGGGTGGGAGCTGCCATATTGTTTCCCTTAGACAGTACAGTATGAGGGTATAGCTTATTGTTGTACAGAACATTCCTTCTCTGTATATTTATATTTATACATATGGGTGGGAGCTGCCATATTGTTTCCCTTAGACAGTACAGTATGAGGGTATAGCTTATGTTGTACAGAACATTCCTTCTCTGTATATTATATTATATATGGGTGGAAGCTGCCATATTGTTTCCCTAGACAGTACAGTATGAGGGTATAGCTTATTGTATAGTACGAACATTCCTTCTCTGTATATTTATATTTATACATATGGGTGAGCTGCCATATTGTTTCCCTTAGACAGTACAGTATGAGGGTATGATTATTGTATGTACAGAACATTCTTCTCTGTATATTTATATTTATACATATGGGTGGGAGCTGCCATATTGTTTCCCTTAGACAGTACAGTAGAGGGTATAGCTTATTGATTACAGAACATTCCTTCTCTGTATATTTATTATTATACATATGGGTGGGAGCTGCCATATTGTTTCCCTTAGACAGTACAGTATGAGGGTATAGCTTATTGTGTGTACAGAACATTCCTTCTCTGTATATTTATACATATGGGTGGGAGCTGCCATATTTTTCCCTTAGACAGTACAGTATGAGGGTATAGCTTATTGTTGTACAGAACATTCCTTCTCTGTATATTTATTTTATACATATGGGTGGGAGCTGCCATATTGTTTCCCTTAGACAGTACAGTATGAGGGTATAGCTTATTGTCTGTACAGAACATTCCTTCTCTGTATATTTATATTTATACATATGGGTGTTTCCTCCGTTTCATATCTATAATTTTAATAAACCTAATGTCACTCTGTGCGGCTCTAACTGCCCAGTCCAAACATCCTTCCTCTGCACAGATAGCTTTTTTCCTTCAACTCATCCTCGTCTAGGGATTCCCAGTCCTCCTCTAGGTTTTTCTCTTTCTCTCTCTTTTTTCCTTCCTTCTCTTTTCTATTTCCCTCTCTCTATTCCTAATGTTCCTTTCCCTTTAACTCTATATCCATATTAACTCTGTCACTGCTGTCTGATCCCAACTCAACTCCCTCTCCACATCTTATCTGTCTCCCTCTCCTCAGCCTCCATCCTCTCCAATTCTTTGCCTCCTCTGAGGAATCTGCCCAGCTTTTCCACTGGGATCTCGTACCTATTGGCGTGGACAAACACTGTCGGTTTCTGCTTTACAGCCTTGGTTCTCCTTTTAACACTTCCCACTCCCCTAATTGTCTCCCCACAGTATTGACCACTGAGTCTGAACCTCATCTGCTCCTCTCGCCCCATCTCCCCGGGGGTCTCTGGCTGTAAAGCGATCTTGGGTTGGGGTCAGTTCCTTTTCCAGGGTTGGGCAGGATTTGATGATATTATGGCCAGGCCCGGGGCACCTATTGTGGGAGTGGCCAAGCTGTAGGCACAGATTGCACCTGATCTGGTCACATTCCTTACTGGTGTGACCCAATCCCCCCACATTATACAACGCTGGACGTGCACATACTCACTAGGTGACGGTTAGAGCCACATTTAAAACACAGGCGTGGTTGCCCAGGGTAATAACCACTCCCTTCCCTCCAATAAAGAAAGACATAGGTAGGTGCCTGGGTACATTATGGGTGACTGACAGTCTCCCCTGGACTCTCCATCCCCCCGCCCAGAACCATCCTCATCATACACTTTGGTGAGTGGGGACAGGACCGCGCTGCCTTCTTAGCCAGACCAGGATATCCTCCGGTGGGATGGATTCATTTTAGTTTCTGGCTTTGTGATTGAAATCACCTGGAAACCTTCCCACATTGAGGATCTTTCAATTCCCCATATTTACACAAAACGCCTCCAATCCTGGGACAGTTTAAAACTCACATCAAACTCCGTCTCTGATTGGCTGATCAGAGCGAATACGTCATTTACAGTGAACCCCATTGACTCCATTAATAAACGCCTGGCAATAAAGCTTCTGTTTGGGGTCTTGTCTTTATCCCCAACCCACCGATCTTCACCACATTCCTTCTCTATAACACCTCACTCCCAGCAATGGTCTCGCCCTCCTTCCAAACAACCTCCTGGCCCCCACACATTGGGTCTCTCTTGGGGTCCCCCCTGCACCCTAAACCTTTCTCACCACCACCCCTCATCCGCACACACATTAGATACGCTATTAGGGTCCGTCTGGGTTAAGAGTCCTCCTCTCCGTGGGTCTTTCCTTCTGGGTATGTTCCCGTCTCGGTTTCTAGTCTCTTTTCCATCTTTACCAGACTCCAATTCTTCAGAAAGTTCTTTATTTCTACAAGTCTCTTCCCAGGGTCCAAAACCTCCACGCCCCTTTATATTCCCGCTCCACCTCCTCCAACTCCTGGTTAGGTAATGAAGTTTCCTGATGCTGTTATTTCTCTTATCCGCGCTCTTCCCAATGTGCGGCTCTGTCTCTTCCTTCCTCCTGCTCAGCACGCCATCGCCTTTAAGGCTTTTGGATTTCCTCCTTTTCTCCTGCTGATCACATTGTTTCTTTCCTCTCTCTCCCCCTCCTCCTTCCATTCAGTCCAGTGCACTCAGGCTCCTCCCCCATGGAGTTCTCTCCTACCTGCCCCAGCAGGGCCTGGTCCACCTGTTCACCTCCTCCAGAGCCTCCTCAGCCATTTCCTTTGCTAGGGAGTCCACAGGCGTCAGTTCACTCACACCTTTCTACTTTATAAATATACAGAGAAGGAATGTTCTGTACACACAATAAGCTATACCCTCATACTGTACTGTCTAAGGGAAACACTATGGCAGCTCCCACCCATATGTATAAATATACAGAGAAGGAATGTTCTGTACATACAATAAGCTATACCTTCATACTGTACTGTCTAGGGGAAACAATATGCCTTCATTTTCCCCATCATTTTTCCCCTATCCCATTTCATTTCCTCTCATTCCAGTCCATTCAGTTCCTCTCTAGTTCATGTCCCATTCAGTTCCTCTCTGTCCCATTTAGTCCTTTCTATCCCCATTCACTCCTCTCTATCCCATTCAGTTCCTCTCTATCCATCAGTTCCTCTCTATCCCAGTCAGTTCTCTCTACCTTCAGTTCCTCTCTTCCCATTCAGTTCCCTCTCTATCTCCCTTTCCGTCCTCTCTATCCCTTCAGTTCCTCTCTATCCCATTTCACTTCATCTTTTCCTCTCTATCCCATTCATGTTCCTCTTTCTCCATTCAGTTCCTCTCTATCCCATCAGTTCCTCTCTATCCCATTACAGGTCCTCCTATCCATTCAGTTCCTCTCTATCCCATGTCGTTCCCTCTCATTATTCCATTCAGTTCCTCCTGTCCCATCAGTTCCTCTCATATTCTCAGTTCCTCTCTATCCATTCAGTTCCCTCTTATCCATTCAGTTCCTCTCTATTCCATCATCAGTTCTCATTCTCTATCCTTCAGTCCTCTCTATTCCATTCAGTTCCTCTCTATTCCATCAGTTCCTCTCTACCCGTTCAGGTTCCTCTGTCCCGTTCAGTTCCTCTCTCTGTCCCTTTCAGTTCCTCTCATATTCCATTCAGTTCCCTCTATTCCATTCAGTTCCTCTCTGTCCCATTCAGTTCTCTCTTCCCATTCAGTCCTCTCTGTCCCATTCATTCCCTCTCTGTATCCCATTCAGTTCCTCTCTATTCCATTCAGTTTCCTCTCTATCCTCAGTTCCTCTCTATCCCATTCAGTTCGCTCTGTCCTTCAGTTCTTCCCCTCTCTGTCCCTTCATTCCTCTCTATTCCATTCAGTTCTCATCTCTGGTCCCATTCCTTTCCTCTCTGTTCCACATTCCAGTTCCTCTCTGTCCCATTCATTTCCTCTCCTGTCCCATTCCTGTTCCTCCTCTATCCCATTCATCCCTGTTTCCCTTCTCTCTATTCCATTCATGTCCTCTCTTCATTCCATTCAGTTCCCTCTATCCCCATTCAGTTCCTCTCTGTCCCATCAGTTCCTCTCTGTCCCTTCATTCCTCTCTTGCCCATTCAGTTCCTCTCTATCCCCATTCAGTTCCCCTCTCTATCCCATTCAGTTATCCTCCATCATCCTCTCTATCCCATTCAGTTCCTCTCTGTCCCATTCGTTTCCTCTCTGTCCCATTCAGTTCCTCTCTATCCCCATTCATTCTCTCTCTGTCTGTCCCATTCAGTTCTCTCTATTCCATTCAGTTCCTCTCTACCCTCTTTCCTCTTCTGTTCCATTCAGTTCCTCTCTATCCATTCAGTTCCTCTCTATCTAATCCCATTCAGTTCCCTCTCTATATTCCATTCAGTTCCTCTCTGTCCCATTCAGTTCCTCTCTGTCCCATTTAGTCCTTTCTATCCCATTCAGCTCCTCTCTATCCCATTCAGTTCCTCTCTATTCCATTCAAGTTTCTCTCTCTCCCCCATTCAGTTCCTCTCTATTCCATTCAGTTCCTCTGTATTCCATTCAGTTCCTCTCTATCCCTCCCATTCAGTTTCCTCCTACCCATTCAGTTCCTCTCTATCCCATCCCTATTCAGGTCCCTCTCTATCCCATTCAGTTCCCTCTCTATCCCTTCACTTCCTCTCTTATCCCATTCATTCTCTGTATTCCAGTGGTCCTCTCTATCCCATTCAGTTCCTCTCTATCCCACAGGTCCCTCTATCCCCATTCAGTTCCTCTTCCTTCCGTCCTATCCCATTCAGTTCCTCTCTATCCCATTCAGTTCCTCTCTATCCCATTCACTTCATCTCTATCCCATTCACTTCCTCTCTATTCCATTCAGTTCCTCTCTATCCCATTCAGTTCCTCTCTATTCCATCGCCTTCATTTCCTCTCTATCCCGCATCTCCTCTCTTTCCATTCACTCCTCTCTATCCCATTCAGTTCCTCCTATTCCATTCCATAGTTCCTCTCTACCCATTCAGTTCCTCTCTATCCCAGTCCGTTCCCATCTCCCATCTCCTCCTCTCTATCCCATTCAGTTCCTCTCTACCCCCTTCAGTTCCTCCTATTCCATTCAGTCCTCTCTAATCCATTCAGTTCCTCTCTATTCCCATTCCGTTTCCCTCGCTAATCCCATTCAGTTCCTCTCTATCCCATTCAGTTCCTCTTCTATCCCATCAGTTCTCTCAATGCAATTCAGTTCCTCTACCATCAGTTCCTCTCTATCCATCAGTTCCTCTCTATTCCTTCAGTCCTCTCTATCCCATCAGTCCTCTTCTCCATTCAGTTCCTCTCTATCCCATTCAGTTCCTCTCTATCCCATTCAATTTCCCTCATCCATCAGTTCCTCTGGTACCATTCAGTTCCTCTCTATTCCATTCAGTCTTCCTTCTTCCTCTCATTCCATTCAGTTTCCTCTATCCATTCAGTTCCTCTCTATCCATTCAGTTCCTCTGTATCCCATTCAGTTCCTCCTACATTCAGTTCCATTCAGCTTCCTCTCTATCCCATTCAGTTCCTCTCTATCCCCATTCAGTTCCCTGATATCCCATTCAGTTCCTCCTCTATTCCATTCAGTTCCTTTCTCTATATCCCATTCAGTTTCCTCTTATCCCATTCAGTTTCCTCTCTATTCCATTCAGTCCTCTCTATCCCATTCAGTTCCTCTTATCCCATTCAGTTCCTCTCTATTCCATTCAGCTCCTCTCTATCCCATTCAGTTCCTCTTATCCCCATTCAGTTCCTCTCTATCCATTCAGTTCCTCTCTATCCATTCAGTTCATTCTCTCCCTTCAGTTCCTCTCTATCCCATTCATTCCTCTCTATCCCATTCAGTTCCTCTCTATCCCATTCAGTTCCTCTCTATCCATCACAGTTCCTCTGTATCCCATTCAGTCCCTCTCTATTCCATTCAGCTCCTCTCTATCCCATTCAGTTCCTCTCTATATCCATTCAGTTCCTCTCTATCACATTCAGTTCCTCTCTCTCCCATTTCAGTTCCTCTGTATCCCATTCAGTTCCTCTCTATTCCATTCAGTTCCTCTCTATCCCATTCAGTTCCTCTCTATTCCATTCAGTTCCTCTCTATCCCATTCATTCCTCTCTATCCATTCAGCTCCTCTCTACCCATTCAGTTCCTCTGTATCCCTCAGTTCTCTGTATCCCATCAAGTTCCTCTCTATTCCATTCATCCGCTCTATCCCATTCAGTTTCCTCTCATTCCATTCATTCCTCTCTATCACATTCATTTCGTCTCTATCCCATTCATTTCCCGTCTGTAAAGTTATCCCACTTCATTCCTCTCTATGTCCATTCAGTTTCTCTATCTATCCATTCAGTTCCCTCTTTCCTGTCCATTTCTCTTATCCCATGCAGTCCTCTCTAATCCATTCATTTCCTCTCTATCCCATTCAGTTCCTCTGTATCGCCTTCAGTTCCTCTATTCCCATTCAGTTCTCTCTATCATTCAGATCCCTCTATACCATTCAGTTCCTCTCAATCCCACTTCAGTATCCTCTCTACCATTCAGTTCTTCTCTATCCCATTCAGTTCCTCTCTATTCCATTTGGTTCCTCTTGGTCCTATGGTGCTTTTTTTCATGTAGGCTCCGGAATAGCTGCTCTTCCTGCAGATCTTTTGAGGAAGGTTTTGACTGGATATGGAATTGGGATCCGGGGAATTGTATTGGAGATCCAATCTAGGAAACTAAATGTCATTTTATAACGACTTCTGTTCCCCCTATGACAAGATACAAAGAGTCCATGGAGCCGAATAGGGACGGAGGATACAAACTGAAACTGGACGCCATTCCCTTTCAGTCAGCAGCCAACGCGTCTCACTGAGGTCACAATGATGTGAGTTCTAATAAAAACAACACTTCTAGTAGGATGCCCCCATACGATGCCTGTCTTAAGGGAACAATATGGCAGCTCCCACCATATGTATAAATACAGAGATGGAATGTTCTGTACACACATAAGCTATACCCTCATACGTATGTCTAAGGGAAAACAATAGGCAGCTCCCACCCTATGTATAAATATAAATATACAGAGAAGGATATTTCTGTACATACAATAAGCTATACCCTCTTACTGTACTGTCTAAGGGAAACAATATGGCACTCCCACCCATATGTATATATAAATAAAATACAGAGAATGAATGTTCTGTACTAACAATAATCCTTACCCTCATACTGTACTGTCTAAGGAAACATATGGCATCTCCAACCCATATGTATAATATAATAACAGAGAAGGATGTTCTGTACATACAATAAGCTATACCCCTCATACTGTACTGTCAGGGAAAATATGGCAGCTTCCACCCATATGTATAAATATAAATATACGAGAAGGATGTTCTGTATAACAATAAGCTATACCCTCATACTGTACTGTCTAAGGGAAACATGGCAGCTCCACCCTATGTATAAATTAAATATACAGAGAAGGATGTTCTGTATATACAATAAGCTATACCTCATACTGTACTGCTAAGGCAAACAATATGGCAGCTTCCACCCATATGTATAAATATAATATACAGAGATGAATGTTCTGTACATACAATAAGCTATACCCTCATACTGTACTGTCTAAGGGACAGTATGGCAGCTCCCACCCATATGTATAAATATACAGAGAAGGAATGTTCTGTACACCAATAAGCTATACCCTCATACTGTACTGTCTAGGGAAACACTATGTCATCTCCCACCCATATGTATAAAATTACAGAGATGGATGTTCTGTAACCCAATAAGCTATACCATCATACTGTACTGCTAAGGGAACAATATGGCACTCCCACCCATATGTGAGCACAGCAAGAGAGTGAGCTCCTGGAATTTGTGTTTTTCTTCAGTCCTGGCCTTGTTGGGTCCAGGAAAGGTGCCGGTTTTCTGCTTACCTACTATCCAGTATAGCAGAGATATTTCCTTGTATCCTCTCCCCCCTGAGCCTGTTAATGGGTAAAAGAAGCCCAGGTACTGACTTGGAAGCCGTGGAGGGGGAGGAAGCCATGGATTCCCTAAGGAGGTCGGAGAGACAACACGGTGGGACAAACACTTCTGTGTCTAAGGCTAAAAAAGAAGAGAAAAGGAAGTTTTTGAAAATTTTAAGAAATTGGAAAGTAAACACAGAAAGGCCCCCAGCTGGGACATGGACGCCATATAAAGAGGAGATTCCAGGTTATCCTACTCCCCAGCTGGGGAACATGGACGCCATAATGAAAGAGGCATGATTCCAGGTGTGCTGACTCCCCACTGGGGAACATGGACGCCATAATGAGAGGCAGTTCCAGGGCTGTGCTGACTCCCCAGCTGGGGAACATGACGCCATAATGAAAGAGGCAGATTCCAGGGCTGTGCTGACTCCCCAGCTGGGGAAACATGGACGCCATAATGAAGGGCAGATTCCAGGGCTTGTGCTGACTCCCCAGCTGGGGAACATGGACGCCAATAAATGAAAGAGCATTCCAGGGCTGTGCGTGACTCCCCAGCTGGGAACAGGACGCCATAATGAAGAGGCAGATTCCAGGGCTGTGCTGACTCCCCAGCTGGGGAACATGACGCCATAATGAAAGAGGCAGATTCCAGGGCTGTGCTGCCTCCCAGCTGGGGAACATGGACGTCATAATGAAAGAGGCAGATTCCAGCTGGCTGCTTACTCCCCATGCTGGGGTAGGAAACACAGACGCTGATAACATGGAGACCGCTGGGGGTTGTAGTAACGATGCACAGGAGGTAGAAGTGTTGAGTGAACTGACGGCCTGTGACTCCCTAGCAAAGGAAATGGCTGAGGAGGCTCTGGAGGAGGCTGAACAGGTGGACCGGCCCTGCTGGGGCAGGTAGGAGAGAACTCCATGGGGGGGAGCCTGATTGCACTGGGACTGAATGGAAGGAGGAGGGGGAGAGAGAGAAAGAAACAATGTGATCAGCAGGGAGAACGGAGGAAATCCAAAAGCCTTAAAGGCGATGGCCGTGCTGAGCAGGAGGAAGAAGAGAAGAGCAGCACATTGATTGGGAAGAGCGCGGATAAGAGAAACAGCATCAGGAAACTTCATTACCTAACCAGGGAGTTGGAGGAGGTGGACGGGAAATTAAAGGGGCGTGGAGGTTATTGGACCCTGGGAAGAGACTTGTAGAAATAAAGAACTTTCTGAAGAATTGGAGTCTGGTAAGATGAGAAAAGAGACTAGAAACCGAGACGGGAACATCCCAGAAGGAAAGACCCACGAGAGGACTTACACCCAGACGGACCCTAATAGCGTATCTAATGTGTGTGCGGATGAGGGTGGTGGTGAGAGGTTTAGGGGTGCAGGGGGGACCCCAAGAGAGACCCAATGTGTGGGAGCCAGGAGGTTGTTTGGAAGGGAGGGCGAGACCATTGCTGTAGGTGTTTTAGAAAGGAATGTGGTGAGATCCGGTGGGTTGGGGATAAAGACCCCCAAACAGAACTTTATTGCCAGCGGTTTATTAATGAGTCAATGGGGTTCACTGTAATGACGTATTCGCTCTGATCAGCCAATCAGAGACGGAGTTTGATGTGAGTTTAACTGTCCCAGGGATTGGAGGCGTTTTGGTAAATATGGGGAATTGAAAAGATCCTCAATGTGGGAGAGGTTTCCAGGTGATTTCAAATCACAAGCCAGAAACTAAAAATGAATCCATCCCACCGGAGGATATCCGTTCTGGCTAGAGAGGCGCTCGGTCCTGTCCCACTCACCAAAGTGTATGATAGGAGGTTTCGGGCGGGGGGATGGAGAGTCCAGGGGAGACTGTCAGTCACCCATAATGTACCCAGGCACCTACCTATGTCTTTCTTTATTGGAAGGGAGGGGAGTGTTTTATTACCCTGGGCAACCACCCTGTGTTTTAAATGTGGCTCAACCTCACCTAGTGAGTATGTGCACCGTCCAGCGTTGTATAATGTGTGGGGGATTGGGTCACACCAGTAAGGAATGTGACCAATCAGGTGCAATCTGTGCCTACAGCTTGGCCACTCCCACAATAGGTGCCCCGAGCCTGGCATAATATCATCAAATCCTGCCCAACCTGGAAAAGGAACTGACCCCAACCCAAGATCCTTTACAGCCAGAGACCCCCGGGGAGATGGGCGAGAGGAGCAGATGAGGTTCAGACATCAGTGGTCAATACTGGGGAGACAATAGGGGGAGTGGGAAGTGTTAAAAGGAGAACCAAGGCTGTAAAGCAGAAACCGACAGTGTTTGTCCACTGCAATAGGTACGAGATCCCAGGTGGAAAAGCGGGCAGATTCCTCAGAGGAGGCAAGAATTGGAGAGGATGGAGGCTGAGGAAGAGGGAGACAGATAAAGATGTTGGAGAGGGAGTTGAGTTGGGATCAGACAGCAGTGACGGTTAATATGGATTAGAGTTAGGGGAAAGGAACACTTAGGAAAAGAGAGAGGGAAATAGGAAGAAGGAGAAAAAAGAGAGGAAAGAGAAAACCTAGAGAGGACTGGGAATCCCTAGCTGAGGATGAGTTGAAGGAAAAAGCTATCGTGCAGAGAAGGATGTTTGGACTGGGCAGTTAGACCGCAAAGTGACATTAGGTTTAAAATGATAGATATGAAACGGGGAACCACCCATATTATAAAATATAAATATACAGAGAAGGAATGTTCTGTACACACAATAGCTATACCCCATACGACTGTCTAAGGGAACAATGCAGCTCCCACCCATATGTATAAATATCAGAGAAGGATGTTCTGTACATACAATAGCTATACCCTCATACTGTACTGTCTAAGGGAAACAATATGGCAGCTCCCACCCATATGTATAATATAAATATACAGAGAAGGATGTTCTGTACCACACATAAGCTATACCCTCATACTGTACGTCTAAGGGAAACAATATGGCAGCTCCCACCCATATTATAAATATAATATACAGAGAAGGAATGTTCTGTACAGACAATAAGCTATAACCCTCATACTGTACTGTCTAAGGAAACAATATGGCAGCTCCCACCCATATTATAAATATAAATATACAGAGAAGGAATTGTTCTGTATATACAATAAGCTATACCCTCATACTGTACTGTCTAGGGAACATATGGCAGCTCCCACCCATATGTATAAATACAGAGAAGGAATGTTCTGTACATACAATAATCTATACCCTCATACTGTACTGTCAAGGGAAACAATATGGCAGCTCCCACCCATATGTAATAAATATACAGAGAAGGAATGTTCTGCATACACTAAGCTATACCCTCATACTGTACTGTCAAGGAAACAATATGGCAGCTCCACACTATGTATAATAGGGGGAATATAAATATACAGAGAAGGAAGTGTTCTGTACACACAATAAGCTATATCCTCATACTGTACTGTCTAAGGGAAAAATATATGCAGCTCCCACCCATATGTATAAATATACAGAGAAGGAATGTTCTGTACACAAATAGCTATACCTCTACTGTACTGTCTAAGGAAACACATGGCAGCTCCCACCCATAGTATAATATACAGAGAAGGAATGTTCTGTAATACAATAAGCTATACCTTCATACTGTACTGTCTAAGGGAAACATATGGCAGATCCCACCCATGATGTATAAATATACAGAGAAGGAATGTTCTGTACATACAATAAGCTATACCCTCATACTGTACTGTCTAAGGAAACATATGGCAGCTCCCACCCTATGTATATAATACGAGAAGGAATGTCTGTACATATCATAAGCTATACCTCATACTGTACTGTCAAGGAAACAATATGGCAGCTCCCACTCATATGTTATAATATACAGAGAAGGATGTTGTACATACAATAACATCTATATCCTCGTACTGTCTAAGGAAACAATATGGCACTCCCACCCTATTGTATAATATAATATACAGAGAAGGAATGTTCTGTACACAATAGCTAACCCTCATACTGTACTGTCTAAGGAAAAACTATGGCAGCTCCCCACCCATATGTATAATATAATATACAGAGAAGGAATGTTAGTACACATAATCTATACCCTCTACCTGTACTGTCTAAGGGAAACACTATGGCAGCTCCCACCCATATGTATAAATATACAGAGAAGGAATGTTCTGTACACACAATAAGCTATACCTTCATACTGTACTGTCTAGGGGAAACAATATGGCAGCTCCTACCCATATGTTTAAATGCATAAAGGAATGTTGCATTATGGGATATGGGACAGTATGTGATTTGGTAGATATATAAAGTAATAAATATTGATAATAACGTTTCCTGTGTCCGTACAGCTCAGGTATAAGGAGGAGTTTGAGAAAATGAAAGGAAAGATGATTGGTCAGCGGCGAGTGAAAGACGATATCAATATGGCACATTCCATCCATGCGGCGTCTCTCCAAAGCGATGTACGTGGGTCCTTTATATTAATTATATTTTATATATATTTATTATTAATTTATATTATATTAATTAGAATAAGATTATATTGTATATTTAGGGGGACAAACTAGAAAAGAAATTCCAATAATACAGAAAAGGGATTTGGAAATCTTCCCCTTTAATAATAAAAATACTGAATTTACTTTCCCTTTTATACCCATTACCAGGTGCAGTACAGGAGAGGCTTTGAGAAGAGTAAAACTTGCTTTAAGTTACCCTTGGATATGGTGAATCTGGTTCATGCAAAGAACGCCCAATCATTGGTCAGCGAGCAGGATTACAGACACACACTTCACCATTACACGTCACTGACTGATGACATCACCATACGTTCAGCCATGAGAGCCTACGAACTGCAGAGCGAGGTGACCACATTATTATTGATGGGGTAGGGGTCATTTGACGTAGGGGGAAATATTTACTCCAGGAATCTACAATCTGCATCTTAATATCAGTTCTTAAACTACAATTCCCATCAACCCCTCCCACGCACTTGGTCTGATGTTGCCATTTGGGATGGCATTAAACCCTAAAACGTCTCCATCTTGCAGAAACTTTACCGCTCCGACCTTAACTTCATGAAGGGCGTTGGATGTATCACCCCTGGGGCTCTGGAAATCGAAGAGAAGAAAAAGGCATCTCAGCTGATCAGTGAGGTAATCAAGGCAAATTAATACCACGTCACAGACCCACCAACTATTATCTCATTGTTCTGCTCGATGGTCTCGGCAGACGTCCATCTTTATTAAATGTCAAATCCAATGTTTAGGGATTTCTCTAGTGTTTAAAGGGAAACTGTGGTATCCATTCAATACAAGTGCCCTTTTCAGGCTGGTGGATAGCTTTAAAAAGGATTTAGATGTTCAGGGCGGGACGCTCTATCCCAGCAGTGGGCATGCTCCAACCTTAAACTTGGAGGGAGACCCCAGATTTCTGGTGATGTCACAGCTCACACCGCTAGCAAGAAAAAATACCCTTTATACTACTGTAACTTTGGGTAGACTGCAGCTAGAAGCATGATCCTAGAGTCATTTTAAAGGTAGTTACATTAAAGGGACACTATATTTAAAAAATGACTTTGCCTCATCTTAATCTATAATTGAATACATGTAAGTAGCACTTACTCTGATTTGCGTGTGTTGCTGCATGCCTTCAATCCAGCACACATTTTGTTTAGGAGCAGTATCCCCCCTCCCTCTTTTAACCACTCCCACTTCCATCTGACCTGACTTTTTCCCCACAAACCAACTGTCAAGCCTGCACACAGCACACAGCATTCCAACTGTCAAATCTCTGTCACCATTCCAGCTACAGTAAAACTACTCACAGAAGAATAGTTTTTGAGAGCAAAGAACTTGATTGACAGCCGAAATATAAGAAGTTTTAGATTGGATATCTAAAGAAATAGGGGGCAGATCAACAAAAAAATGATACAGTGGTGGTTGGGAAGAATTATAGTTTCCAGTTATGGTCACTTTAAAATAACCTATTGTTCGGTATAGATGCCCTTTAATCAATATCTATTTTTTTTTCTCTCTCTCTCCTGGGAGCCATTGAACTGTGATCAAATATTGTAACGATTCTCACTTATTTTTAGAGCAAATATCGTCAGCAGCCCCATGCGTTCAAGCACACAACGGTGGCAGATTCTCTGGACATCCTTCATGCCACATTCAGCAATAAGATAACCAATGAGGTGGGTTCCTGATTTGTCCAAATCATGTCCAATCAAAAAACTCAACACTGGAAATCTAGATTTCTATTGGCTGTGTCATTATGGGATGGGTCACATGGGGTGTTTTTATTTCCTAAGTCAGAAACTCTTGTTCCTATGATGAAGCTGGAATAAAAAAAAGTTCCCTGACCCACCAAAACTTCTTAGATACTGTAAGTCCTACAGTAGAGATGTCCGAACTTCGCAAAATCCGGTCCGCTCGAGGATCCGCGGATTTTTTTTAAAAATCGAAAATCCGCGAGCAGACCCATTAAAATTGAAAAAATCCCCGAAAATACAAGAAATCCTCGTAATTTCGAATATTTGCGAAAATACGTATTTTCGAAAATACGGGAAATCCTCGTAATTTCGAAAATTTTCGAAAATACGAGAAATCCGCGGTTCGGAAGTTCGGAAGGTGGAAAATCCGGAAAAATCCGCCGTTCGCGAATCCGAGTTCGGATCCACGAACCGGCCATCCCTATCCTACAGTAAAGGTGGAAGATAATTTGTAATAAGGGGATTTAAATAAGATTTCTTTCCCCATTTTCTGTCCAGAGAATGTACAAGGCCGCAGCAGGGGAAACGCTGCACCACTATACCGCCATCTTGGAATTACCAGAGCACGTCAGGGCCAAACTCAATGCAGCAAATCTCAGCGATGTAAGAAAATAATAAAACTTATGGGGAACGAAACAGAAACAAGGGGAAGTAATTTTGGCAATAAAAGAATTTACAGTTTTGGTGACAACCGACTTCTATTTCCCCAGATAAAATACAGAGAATCCTGGCTCAACATGAGGGCCCAGGGCCACACACTTACAATCGAAGCTATCCCGTTTCAGTCTGCTATGTCTTCTGGAAATATCGCAAGCGATGTGAGTACAAATTTGCAAAGGATTCTGGGAATCAGGACCAGTTGTTCATTTGTCCAGGAAACTGATTGGATGAGGAAATAATTATATATTCAGGGCCTTGTTACCAATCGTTGACACAAGAGGGGTAAATGGGAATGCTGTGGTTCCATGGCAACGTGTAAACCTATTAATTATTATTATTACTATTACTTAGCATGTACCTGTATAGACCCACCTGATTGGTTACTTTCACATTACAGGAAACATTTCAATAAATACACATAAACCACAGGTTTAATGAGACATTAAGCTAAAATCATTTATAGACCGTATAGACCAAATAGAACTCCACTGAGCATGTCTGAGCCAGTGGTTTTGGAAGGAGGAGGGGTTACCTCCTAAAAATGTATCTCTGGTTAAAAAAACAACAACGATACATTGTTTTCAGCAGTTCCTGGGCAATAAGTCAGGAAAATGTACATTTAAGCCTTAACGTCTCCTTCAATGGTAAATAAATGGGAAATGATGGAAGAACATAGACATGACATTGTAGTTTGTTTGTTTCCAGTACAAGTACAAGCATAACTACGTAGCATCCAAAGGGAAGCTCATTGGCTCGCGAAGTATTCTTGATGATCCAAAGATGCTTCACTGCCTTCACATGGCAAAGTTACAGAGTGAGCAGCTGTACAGGAAGGATTCCCAAGACTTGCGATCTCGTTACCACCTTCCCATGGACATGGTGAACCTTGTTCAAGCCAAGAGGGCCCAGGCCTTAGCTAGTGACCAGGATTACCGGATGAGGCTCCACAAGTATACAACTGAGCCAGAAGACATGAAACTGCAGTGGGCCAAGTGGGCTCACACTCTCCAGAGCGAGGTGGGTAAGACTAAACCTGGTGCTGTCCAATAGGGTTGGCCAGTTGGGATCTTTTGAGTTAACAATCACTGCTTAAAGTGTGAGGTTATGGACTGTCTACATCCAACTTAATTTGAGTAGATCCCTCAAATCTGACATAAGACACTGACCAACATTGGTTTAATTAGTAAGTCAATGTCCCGCTGGACAGGAACTCAGAGACAGGGCAGTCTGGGAAATGTACATTTACAAGCCTATAACTTAAGATCCAGTGAAGCTAGAGGCATCATCGTAGGCGTATTTGAAATGTATAAGAGATATCTTTTCACTTGTATGGAGACCACAGTTATGTTTTAAAACTTTCTTTGAGCTTCTGAGGACCAAAAACATTTTGCATGGATCCCATTCCCTATGTCTATGTGTCAACAGTGAGAGTGACAGTGGTAGCAGCCAATGAGAAGCCAAAGCAGGTGTCGCTATCTGTGCATTTGATTTATCTACATACAAACAGTTCCCTCTCATTTTCAGGTCTTATCAACATGACGCTCCTTAAAATCCTCCACCCATTAGACATAACGATCAGTCTTCCTATTATTAATGAAGGGCCCTCAAAATAATGAAACAAAAGGAATTTTTGATGTCCGAGAGAAACAAGCAAACCTCTCACCGCGTTTCATGTTAACTCCCTGATACATTATTTACAACCCCCGCGGACTGAACAAATTCAGACGGTTTCAGTGCAAGTTTGATGTGCTAGGAAAATGAATTAAGACGCAGATCAATTATGAACGGAGATCAAAGAGACTCTTTATTTCTCAAATCATCTCGGATTAAAATCTAAAATCAAGAAAAGAAAAAAAAATCCGGTAGCAAAAAAAATAAAAACGCATTTAAAAAAATAATCCCATTCTTTTTCTAAATGCCGAGACCTTTGAGTTAGTTGGACGATGTTGAACTTTTAAGTTTGTTTTGATCAGAGACGTGGCCCCAGAGAGAACATGAAGATCAAAACGTCCAATAAACACGCCAGCAGCCATTTCCTAGCAGAGCGCGGACTGCTCTCCTTGTAGCACAGAGAACCGTATACGGGGGAACGTGGTCAGGTTCTTAGGTTGAGGACCTGCAGGTTTCCAGTCCTGGAGAAGATACTACCAGCCTGGCTACCTGCAGAAAGTCTTGCTGTAGACCTTGTTGGTCTATAGACCATGCAATGTCCACCACCCACAATGCACCATGTAGGAAGGACAGCAACCGTTATCCTTAAATTCCATATAGTCCAGAAAAATTCTAGACAGTTGGCGACGGTATGTTGGGGTCTTACAAACCTCCTGGGACAACCCTGGCTCAAAATTCTTGACTGAGAGATTTACCCAAGGTACAGTAGCCTGGCCCTTTATCTCACAACTAAAGCAGTATCACAGTTATTTTGCCCAATAACTTGCAGCCAATTGGAGACTGTGGGATGATCATTATTTACCAACTTGGACCAAACAATTTTGCTTTAAAATCGGTTGCACAAGTTCTTTTTGGGGTTGGAAATTTTAACAGATATTTCAGACCAATTCGCCAAAATCAATTGGGCAGAAATATTGAGCCTTATGCGCCAGACATTCAACTGAAATGGGCCGTATATTGGAAACAATATGGCAGCTTCCACCCTTTTATATATTCATCTGTCTCGTTGAATTTTTATTTAGACATGTTTATATCACATTTACAAGGGTATTACATTACCCAATTGTGAACACTGCAGAACTATGTTCTATCAATAAAAGTTCTTATCGTTAAAAATGGTGCTATTTTTGCCCTAACCAATGAGATGTTAGCTTTCAAATGTTAAAAAAGATCTGATTGGTTGGGGCAAAATTAGCACCATTTTTAACGATAAGAACTTTTATTGAATAACCCTGTATGTCTTTAAAAACAATCCCACTAAGGCTTTAAAAGATGCAGTTTGCTACTTTCCCCATAACGTTCCTTCCTGTGTTTTATTTGAACTCCCATCATTTTAATAATGACTTAAATCCTTATAATTTTGCTATTTACTGTTATTATTTAGCCATTTCTATGTAATAATAAACCAGTCCCTTTGTGTTTAGTTGTCCGTTCCATATGTGTATATGGAAATGAAATAAACACTGTAAGCCACATTTCCCCTTTAAAGTACGTTTCCTCTGGATTTGGCACTGTAGTTTTGTGCGATACCCAGTGGGAATAAAACTCCAGCTTGAGTGACAGAAACTGGGAAGTTTGAGATAAAAGATCTGGCTCCTGTTTGATGGGTTTCCTACTGGGTATTATGGGAACGCAGAGGATGATTAAAATATCTGAAATGTTTTATTAAACGATCGTCTCCTTCTTCGTAGTCACGGTACAAATCAGATTTGAGGCTCACGAGGGGAATTGGCTGGGAAATGATGGGATCTCCGCACATCCAGACAGTGAGAAAGGCCGGCGACCTGATTAGCCAGGTAAAGAGCCGCCTAGAAAACAAGGAGTTCGAAGCCCATATTGGAAAATAAAAGCACATTTGGGCAAACATATTTTTGTAAAAATTATTATCAAACCGAAACTTTGCCTTTAAGAAACATTTAATGCAACTCTCAGAAAGAGAAATCCCTGGTGGTGTGTTTCAAAACAATCCAGTTTTTGAGGTTTAAAGGGGAAGATAACCTAGCATTGCATAAACAGTGTTTTCTAAGAAGAATGTATTTCATTGCCTGTGACATCAATTTATGAATTTGTTTTGAGATTCGACCAATGAAAACTTGGATGGGAATTTTGGGACTGTTGACGTAATAATTAATTGAAACAATGTATCTGTTTTAATGATTTAACTGTTTGTAATCCAACAGAGCAAATATCGCCAAAATCCGGGTTCCTTCGCCTTTACTTCAGTCGTCGATTCTCCTGACCTGCTACACGCCAAAAACAGCTACCTTCAGTGCAGTGACGTGAGTAAGGTGTTGTTACAAATTGTGGCCACTAGGTGATGTCCTTTAAATGATGTTTAAGTCAAGTCAAGGTCAAATGGACCGGTGATTTATTTAGTAATTTACCGTGTACAGCATAATCCAACCGGTGTAGTTTTAAAGGTACAAGACATAATTTGGATAATTTATATTTTACTTTAAAATTTTAAGTGGTGTAATTTTTTTCACATTTTAATAGCTTTACATAAAAGTGTCTTTTTGGCCTAAATTTCTTTGCGGCTGTGTAAATTGGACAATTTCTAAGGGACTTAACTGTAGGTTTGTTTAGTGTCAGATAAAAGGATAATGTCCTGTAAGAGTCACTGCCTTTCACAAACAATTGATGGTATGTTATGTTCTCTTTCAGAGAGTTTACAAATCCGGTGATTCCGAATCCCAGCACAGATACACTTTACCTCCTGATCACCCAGACTTCATCAGAGCACGTGTTAACGCTTCACAAATCAGTGATGTAGGTGATACACTGTTGGGATATACCACAATATCCCAATGTATCAAAATACCCCCTTTACCTGCCTTTTTTCATCTCTAATAACACTTGTTTAGTGTACATTTTAAAAGGACAACTAAAGTTACAAATACAATATTACTAGAGAATACATTAGAGAATAGAGACATTCCTGCCTTAGAGAGCTGACATATCGGGGAAGGAGATGGGACACTGTCCTACTGGCAGTGCTTCTTTCCCATCATTGGTACCAGGAGGGTTGGAGAATAAACAAAAATGGAGAAATATTAGCTTAAAGGGAGCATGGATAGTAAGGGAGCAAGCACACAGAAAAGGAGCATTGGTAGTATGGGAGCAAACACACAGAAAGGGAGCATAAGTAGTAAGGGAGTAAGCATAGAGAAAGGGAGCATGAATAGTAGTAAGGGAGCATGGGTAGTAGGGTCAATGCACACGAAATGTATCATGAATAGTAGTAAGGGAGCATGGGTAGTAGGGAGCAAACACAGAAAGGGAGCATGAATATGTAGGAAGCATGGGTAGTAAGGGAGCAAGAACACAGAAAGGGCATGAATTAGTAAGGGAGCATTGGTATAAGGAGCAAGCACACAGAAAGGGAGCATGAATAGTAGTAAGGCAGCATGGGTAGTAAGGGAGCAAGCACACAGAAAGGGAGCATTGGTATTAAGGGAGCAACACACAGAAAGGGAGCATGAATAGTAGTAAGGGAGCATGGGTAGTAAGGGAGCAAGAACACAGAAAGGGAGGCAGAGTATATAGGAAGCATGGTAGTAAACGAGCAAGCACAACAGAAGATGAATGTGTAAGTAAGAAGGGACTAGGAAGGGAGCAGCACACAGAAGGGAGCAAATCGTAGTAAGGGATGCATGGGTAGTAAGGGAGCAAGCACACAGAAAGGGAGCATGATAGTAGTAAGGGACATGGTAGTAAGGGAGCAAGAACACAGAAGGGGAGCATGAATAATAGTAAGGAAGCTGGGTAGTAACGGAGCAAGCACACAGAAAGGGAGCATGAATAGGTAAGGCACATGTGTATTAAGAGCACAGCACACACGAAAGGAGGCATGGTATTAAGGAGCAAGCACACAGAAAGGGAGCATGATAGTAGTAAGGGAGCATGGGTAGTAAGGGAGCAAGCACACAGAAAGGGAGCATGGGTATTAAGGGAGCAAGCACACAGAAAGGGAGCATGAATAGTAGTAAGGGAGCATGGGTAATAAGGGAGCAAGAACACAAAGGGAGCATGATTTAGTAAGTGAGCATGTGTAGGGACAAACACAAAGAGTATGAATAGTAGTGGAGCATGGGTAGTAAGGGAGCAAGAACACAGAAAGGGAGCATGAATAGTAAGGGAGCATGGGTAGTAAGGGAGCAAGAACACAGAAAGGGAGCATGAATAATAGTAAGGAAGCATGGTGTAGTAACGAGCAAGCACACAGAAGGGGAGCATGAATAGTAGTAAAGGAAGCATGGTAGTAAGGGAGCAAACAGAACAGAAAGGGAGCATGAATAGTAGTAAGGAAGCATGGTAGTAAGGGAGCAAGAACACAGAAAGGGAGCATGAATAGTAGTAAGGGAAGCATGGTAGTAAGGAGCACACACACAAGGGAGCATGGGTAGTAAGGGAGCAAGCACACAGAAAGGGAGCATGATAGTATAAGGCAGCATGGGTGTAAAGGGAGCAAGCACACAGAAGGGAGCATGGGTATAGGGACAGCACACAGAAAGGGAGCATGAATAGTAGTAAGGCAGCATGGTAGTAGGGAGCAAGCACACAGAAAGGGAGCATGGGTAGTAAGGGAAGCAAGCACACGAAAGGGAGCATGAATAGTAGTAAGGGAGCATGGGTAGTAGGGAGCAAGCACACAGAAAGGGAGCATGGGTATTAAGGGAGCAAGCACACAGAAAGGGAGCATGATAGTAGTAAGGGAGCATGGGTAGTAAGGAGCAAGCACACAGAAAGGGAGCATGAATAGTAAAGGGAGCCTTGTAAGGAGCACAGAACACAGAAAGGGAGTATGAATAGTAGTAAGGGAACATGGGTAGTAAGTGAGGCAAGCACACAGAAATGACATAATGTTAAGGGACATGTTGGGAGGCAAGCACACAGAAGAGACATGAATAGTAGTAAGGAGCTGGGTAGTAAGGGAGCAAAAGCACCAGGAGGATCATGATAGTAGTAAGGGAACATGTGTGTAAGAGGGAGCAAGCCACAGAAAGGGAGCATGAATAGTAGTAAGGGCGCATGGGTAATAAGGGAGCAAGAACACACAAAGGGAGCATGAATAGTAGTAAGGGAGCAAGCACACAGAAAGGGAGCATGAATAGTAGTAAGGGAGCATGGGTAGTAGTAGCAAGCACAGAAGGGAGCATATAGGAGCATGGTAGTAAGGAGCAAGCACACAGAAAGGGAGCATGAATGTAGTAAGGAAGCGGTAGAGGGAGCAAGAACGCAAGGGAGCATAATAAACAGGAGAATGTAAAGGGAGCAAGACACAGAAAGGAGCATGAATAGTAGTAAGGCAGCATGGTGTAAGGGAGCAAGCACACAGAAAGGAGCATGGTTAGTAAGGGAGCAACACACAGAAGGAGCGTGAAGTAGTAAGAGCATGGTAGTAAGGGAGCAAGACAGAAATGGAGCAATGGGTATAAGGGAGCAACACACAGAAGGGAGCATGAATTTAGTAAGGAGCATGGTAGTAGGGAGCAAGCACACAGAAAGGGAGCATGGGTATTAAGGGAGCAAGCACACAGAAAGGGAGCATGGGTAGTAAGGCAAGCATGGGTTATGGAGCAAGCAACAGAATGGGGCATGTGTAAGGGCAGCACACAGAAGGACATGAATAGTAGTAAGGAGCTGGGTAATAGGGAGCAAGACACAGAAAGGAGCATGAATAGTATAAGGGAGCATGGGTAGGTAAGGGAGCAGACACGAGGAGTATGATAGTCGTAGTAAGCGATGGTAGTAAGGGACAGCACACAGAAGGGAATGTGAATAGTAAGTAAGGGAGCATGGGTATAAGGGAGCAAGCACACAGAAAGAAGCAGATAAGTGTAAGGAGCATGGGTAGTAAGGACAAGCACCAGAAAGTGGAGCATGAATTAGTGGAAAGCATGGGTAGTAAGGAGCAGCACACAGAAAGGGAGCATGAATATAGTAAGGGAGCATGGGTATAAGGGAGCAAGACAACGAAATGAAGCATGATAGTATAAGGGAGCATGCGGGTAGTAAGGGAGCAACACACAGACAGAGCTGATAGTAGTAAGGGAGCATGGGTATAGGGAGCAAGCACACAGAAAGGGCATAATAGTAGGGAGCATGGGTAGTAAGGGAGCAAGCACCAGAAAGGGAGCATGAATAGTAGTAAGGGAGCATGTGTAGGGCAAGCACACAGAAAGGGAGCATGAATAGTAGTAAGGGAACATGGGTAGTAAGGGAGCAAGCACACAGAAAGGGAGCATGATATTAGTAAGGGAGCATGGGTAGTAAGGAGGCAAAGAACACACAAAGGACATGAATAGTAAGGGAGCATGGGTATAAGGGAGCAAGAAACACAGAAGGAGTATGAATAGTAGTAAGGGAGCATGGGTAAAGGGAGCAAGAACAACAAAGGAGGATGAATAGTAGTATGAGAGCACCAGAAGAGCATGAATAGTAGTAGGGAGCATAGTAAAGGGAGCAGCACACAGAAAGGGAGCATGAATAGTAGTAAGGACATGGTAGTAGGAGCAAGCACACAGAAAGGGAGCATGAATATTATTAAGGAGCATGGGTAAAGGGAGCAAGCACACGAGGGAGCATGGAATAAGTAGTTGGAGCATGGGTAGTAAGGGGCAAGCACACAGAAGGAGCATATAGTAGTAAGGAGCATGGTGTAAGAGCAGCACACAGAAAGGGAGCATGAATAGTAGTAAGGGAACATGGGTAGTAAGGGAGCAAGCACACAGAAGGGAGCATGAATAGTAGTAAGGGAGCATGGTAGTAAGGGAGCAAGCACACGAAAGGGAGCATGAATAGTAGTAAGGGAACATGGTAGTAAGGAGCAAGAACACAGAAAGGGAGCATGAATAGTAGTGAGGGAACATGGGTAGTAAGGGAGCAAGAACACAAAGGAGCATGAATAGTATCAGGGAGCATAGGTATAAGAGCAAGCACACACAGAAAATGGAGTAGTGAATAGTATAAGGGAGCATGGTAATAGAGCAGAACACACAGAAAGGGAGCATGATAGTATAGGGACATGGGTATAGGGACAACAATCAAAAAGGGAGCATAATAGTAAAGGACGGTAAAGACACACGAAAGGGATGAGTAGTAGGGAGCATGGGTAGTAAGGGAGCAAGCACACAGAAAGAGCATGATAGTAGTAAGGGAGCATGGGTAGTAAGGAGCAAGCACACAGAAAGGGAGCATGAATAGTAGTAAGGGAGCATGGGTAGTAAGGGAGCAAGCACACAGAAAGGGGTATGAAATAATGTAGTAAGGGAGCATGGTTAATAAGGAGAGCAAGAACACCAAGGGACATAATATTAGTAAGGGAGCAAGACACAGAAAGGGAGCATGAATAATATAGGAGCATGGGTATAAGGGAGCAAGACACAGAAAGGGAGCATGAATAGTAGTAAAGGAAGCATGGTAGTAAGGGAGCAAGCACACAGAAAGGGAGCATGAATAGTAGTAAGGGAGCATGGGTAGTAAGGGAGCAAGCACACAGAAGGGCATGAATAGTATAAGGGAGCATGGGTAGTAAGGGACGCAGCACACGAAGGGAGCATGAATAGTAGTAAGGGCATGGGTAGTAAGGACAAGCACACAGAAGGGAGCATGAATGTATATAGGGAACATGGTAGTAAGGGAGCAGCACAAAAGGAGCATGATGTAGTAAGGGAGCATGGGTAATAAGGGAGTCAGCAACAGAAGGAGCATGAATAGTAGTAAGGGACATGGTGTAAAGGAGCAAGAACACAGAAAGGGAGCATGAATGATAGTAAGGGAACATGGGTAGTAAGGGAGCAAGAACACAGAAAGGGAGCATGAATAGTAGTAGGGAGCATGAGTAGTAAGGGAGCAAGCACACAGAAAGGGAGCATGAATAGTAGTATGAGCATGGTAATAAGGGAGCAAGCACACAGAAAGGAGCATGAATAGTTAAGGGAGCATGGGTAGTAAGGAGCACACACAAAAGGAGCATGAATAGTAGTAAGGGAGCATGGTAGTAAGGGAGCAAGCACACAGAAAGGGAGCATGAATAGTAGTAAGGGAGCAAGCACACAGAAAGGGAGCATGAATAGTAGTAAGTGAACATGGGTAGTAAGGGGCAAGAACACAGAAGGGAGCATGAATAGTAGTAAGGGAGCATGGGTAGTAAGGGAGCAAACACAGAAAGGGAGTATAAAGTAGTAAGGGAGCATGGGTAGTAAGGGAGCAAGCACACAGAAAGGGATGCTAGTAGTAAGGGAGCTGGGTAGTAAGGGAGCAAGCACACAGAAAGGGAGCATGAATAGTAGTAAGGGACAGGCCCCAGAAGAGAGCATGAATAGTAGTAAGGGATGAAGGGTAATAAGGGAGCAAGACCACCGAAAGAAGCTGAATATGATTAAGTGAGCATGGGTAGTAAGGGAGCAAGCCACAGAAAGGGAGCGATGAATGTATTAAGGGAGCATGGGTAGTAGGGGACAAGCACACAGAGAGGGAGCATGATAGTGATTAAGGGAGCATGGGTAGTAGGGAGCAAGCACACAGAAAGGGAGCATGAATAGTAGTAAGGGACATGGGTTAAGAGCAAGCACCACAGAAAGGAGTCTAATAGTAGTAAGAACATGGGTAGTAGGGAGCAAGAACACAGAAAGGGAGCATGAATAGTAGTAAGGGAGCATGGGTAGTAAGACACACACACGAAAGGGCATGAATAATAAGTAAGGAACATGGGTAGTAAGGGAGCAAGCACACAGAAAGGGAGCATGAATAGTAATAGGGAGCATGGGTAATAAGGAGCAAGCACACAGAAGGGAGCATGAATATAGAAGAGCATGGTTATAAGGGAGCAGCACACAGAAAGGGAGCATGAATAGTAGTAAGGGAGCATGGGTAGTAAGGGAGGTCAACAACAAAAAGGGAGCATGATATTATTAAGGAACATGGGTAGTAAGGGAGCAAGCACACAGAAAGGAGCATGAATAGTAGATAAGGGAGCATGGGTATAAGGGACAGCAACACAGAAAGGAGCATGAATAGTAGTAAGGGACATGGTGTGTAGTACAGTAGAAGAACACAAAAGGAGCATAATAGAGTAAGGGAACAGGGTAGTAAGGAGCAAGAACCCAGAAAGGGAGCATGAATAGTATTAAGGGAACAGATGAGTAAAGGAGCAAGCACACAAAAGGGAGCATGAATATAGTAAGGACATGGGTATAAGGGACAAGCCACAGAAAGGGGCTGATATAGTAGAGCATGGTAGTAGAGCAAGCACACAGAAAGGGACATAGATATAGTATAAGGAGAGCATGGTAGTAAGGAGCAAGCACACAGAAAGGGAGCATGAATCTAGTAAGGAACTGGTAGTAATGGAGCACACACGAAAGGGAGCATGAATAGTAAGTAAGGTAGCATGGGTAGTAAGGAGCCACACAGAGAGGAGCATGAATAGTAGTAGGGAGCATGGGTAGTAAGGACAAACACAGAAAGGGAGCATGATAGTAGTAAGGGAGCATGGGTAGTAAGGGAGCAAGCACACAGAAGGGAGCATGAATAGTAGTAGGAACATGATGGGTAGTAAGGGAGCAAGAACACAGAAAGGGAGCATGAATAGTAGTAAGGAACATGGGTATTAAGGGAGCAAGCACACAGAAAGGGACAGAATAGTATAAGGGAGCTGGTATAAGGGACAACACACAGAAAGGACATGAATAGTAGTAAGGGAGCATGGGTAGTAAGGGAGCAGCACCAGAAAGGGAGCATGAATAGTAGTAAGGGAGCATGGGTAAGAGAGCAAGCACACGAAGGGAGCATGAATATAGTAGTAGCATGGGTAGTAAGGGAGCAAGCACACAGAAAGGGCACTGAATAGTAGTAAGGGAGCATGGGTAGTAAGGGAGCAGCACACAAAGGACATGAAGATAGGGAGATGGAGTAGGAGCAGCCACAGAAGGGAGCATGAATAGTAGTAAGGGAGCATGGGTAGTAAGGGAGCAAGCACACAGAAAGGGAGCTGAATAGTAGTAAGGGAGCATGGGTAGTAAGGAGCAAGCACAGAAGTGAGCAGAAAGTAGTAAGGGAGCATGGGTAGTAAGGGAGCAAGCACACAGAAAGGGAGCATGAATAGTAGTAAGGGAGCATGGTAGTAAGGAGCAAGCACACAGAAAGGGAGCATGAATAGTAGTAAGGTACTGGGTAGTAAGGGAGCATGAATAGTGTAAGGGAGCATGGGTAGTAAGGGAGCAAGCACACAGAAAGGGAGCATGAATAGTAGTAAGGGAGCATGGGTATAAGGGAGCAAACAAAATAGAGCATGATAGTAAAGAGCATGGTATAGGAAGCACACAGAAAAGGGAGCATGAATAGTAGTAAGGGACATGGGTAGTAAGGGAGCAAGCACACAGAAAGGGAGCATGAATAGTAGTAAGGGAGCATGGGTAGTAAGGGACAAGCACACAGAAGAGGCATGAATAGTAGTAAGGAGCATGGGTAGTAAGGAGCAAGCACACGAAAAGGGAGCATGAATAGTAGTAAGGGAGCATGGGTATAAGGGAGCAAGCACACAGAAAGGGAGCATGAATAGTAGTAATGGACGTAAGGGAGCACCACAGAAAGGGCATGAATAGTGTAAGGGAGTCATTGTAGTAAGGGAGCAAGCACACAGAAAGGGAGTCATAATAGTAGTAAGGAGCATGGGTAGTAAGGGAGCATGGCTCCAACTTGTCCTTTCCCACCATGCCAGTTATTACAGCGTTGACAATTTTAAGCTAGCAATTGGTGCTGATTTCTTACCGCTTTAACTTTTATAAAGTTTATTTCGCTGTCCTTATAAAACTCTCTGATTGACAAAAAAGATCAACCAATCAGAAAAGTGTATGAATATAATAAAAGTTCTGTTAGCTCTGCCTCCACACATTACAAGAAGTTTACAAGACCCTGTGGGAACAGTCCAGAGCCGCTGGCTACGATCGAGACTTGATGCGATTCCTTTCCAAACCGCTAAGCGTCCAGGGAATTGCCAGTGTGATGTAAGTCGTTCATTCATAACCAATGGATCCACAATATTCCTTAAATGATATTTTGTAACCGAATGCCCCACTAACAATCCCAAACTGATACAATGTAACTGCTCGCAGCTCCAGATTGGACCAGAGTTTAACCAATCAGCAGCCTGCCAGAACATTCGAGATACTCTGGAACCAATCACTGAATTCTTATTCTGACAATGTTAATTTTTATTAACCCCTTCATGACCCTAAATGATCTTTACAGTTCAGGTACAGGAAGCCTTTGTCAGGGATAAGGGGCAGCGGATCGGGTTCCGTAGCGTTAGTGACGACCCGACAAGTCAGCATGTGATGAAGATCAGCAAACTGCAGAGTGTATAAGAATCACGAGGCTTTCCCAACGAACCGGTCACAGGTCGAACGTCCCTGGACCAGCCAAGTTTTATTCAGGCCAAAAAGAGCCAAAGTCAGAGCGACATCAACTACCGACAACACCTGCACCGTACACGGTGACCCCAACAGCTGAATCTCAACACACGCCAACAAGCTCAAACCTGCAGAGCCGTGAGTATTACATGCTGGAAATACAAGTTAACCCAGTGGGTGATATTGGAGGAGAACTGCAGCAATGTCAGCAGCTCCTTTTACTTAAGATTCTTTACTGTTTGAAGGCTGTGTTGCAGACCCCCAGTTTAACGTGGGCACACGGAGACAAAATAGCTTCAGCGCTTTACTTCCCTTTAATAGATTCATTGTAAATATAAACTGTATTGCAAATAACCTCCAAAGAAAATGATTTTGGGGTAATCTGCTGGTTAGAATAACACAGTATTAATACTATAATCCTAATATCTCTTAATCCCAGAATCCCAATAAGATAAAATATGTTATTTTAACCCTTTTTGAACGTTTTGCAGGTAAAATACAAATCGGATTTGAATTGGATGAAGGGAATTGGCTGGACCCTCCGGCTACTACAAAGTGGAGTTGGCTCTAGGCCCTGGGCCGACACACAGGACACAGAACTAGACGGACCCTCGGATTCTGCTACTTCTGCAGTGAGTGTCGTGTATCCCAATGTCTATTAATTACAGGGGCGTAACTAGGAATCACTGGCGCCCCAGCAAACTAGTGATGGGGCCCCTAGCTGGCTTCATCCACAGTGGTTTTCTGGGAAGGCTAATCTTTCATAGGAAATAGATGATGGGCCCCCTTGGCTCCTGGCCCCCCTGTGGTTTCTTCCCCTGGTAGTTACGCCCCTGAATTATGTATCATGAATGTATATTGTCAATCATGCCCCCCAAATGCCCGGCAATTTCCCACAATGCCGGCATTCCCACAATGCCTATTAATGTTCCCACAATCCGGCAATTCCCACAGCTGCGCCACATGCCGTAATGTTCCCACAATGCCCAGTTATGTTCCCACAATGCCCAGTAATGCTCCCACAATGCCTAGTAATGTTCCCATAATGCCTAGTAATGTTCCCACAATGCCTAGTAATGTTCCCACAATGCATAGTAATGTTCCCATAATGCCCAGTATTGTTCCCATAATGCCCAGTAATGTTCCCACAATGCATAGTAATGTTCCCACAATGCCCAGTATTGTTCCCATAATGCCTAGTAATGTTCCCACAATGCCTAGTAATGTTCCCAAATGCATAGTAATGTTCCCACAATTCCCAGTATTGTTCCCATAATGCCCAGTAATGTTCCCACAATGCTAGATAAATGTTCCCACAATGCATAGTAATGTCCCACAATGCTAGTAATGTCCCCAATCCAGTATTGTTCCCATAATGCCCAGTAATGTTCCCACAATGCATAGTAATGTTCCCACAATGCATAGTAATGTTCCCACAATGCCCAGTAATGTTCCCACAATGCATAGTAATGTTCCCACAATGCATAGTAATGTTCCCATAATGCCCAGTATTGTTCCCACAATGCATAGTAATGTTCCCAATGCATAGTAAGTTCCCATAATGCCAGTATTGTTCCCATAATGCCCATAATGTTCCCACAGCATAGTGCTCCCCCATGCCCATAATGTTCCCACAAATCATATAATGTCCCACAATGCCCAGTAATGCTCCCCAATGCCCGTAATTCCCAAATGCCTAGTAGTTCCACAATGCCCAGTAATGTTCCCACAATGCCTAGTAATGTTCCCACAATTTCTAGTAATGTTCCCACAATTTCTAGTAATGTTCCCACAATGCCCAGTAATGTTCCCATAATGCCTAGTAATGTTCCCATAATGTTCTATTTGTTTTCCTATGTAGGACCAGACAGGCTCCGATCTCCACACGGTGACGTAAATCCAGACGCCTCTGAGATTCTTCATGTCAAACGCAAGAAAATGTTTCCCACCAAGAAATAAACGTGTTTGATCCTATCCCAAGATACAGAGAAACCTCCCAGCGTTCAGATAAATTACTAGGACTGGTTTAATGAATTTATTACTCGATTTACTGTTCTGCCTTCCAGTGAGTCCTATTAGAATAACAGCCTCAGGTCAAAGACTCCCGAACTGGGTGTGGCTTTGCCAAAGGGGTGTGGTTAACAGAAAAAAATGTGGGGCTATGCAAAAAAAGTAAAAATAATAATAATAATAATCCCATAAAAAGTTAGTGAGCTGCATAAAAAAACTAATTTAAAACTGATTTTAAATGAATGCGAACCACCATAATTCACCCATGTTTTAACTACAAGACGGTCTGTATGGATATATATATGTCTTCTGTTTTAAAGGGAGGATGTAACAACGCTATAGGCACAGGGGTAAAATTCTTTATTTTCATTTCAGACAAGTTTTAATCAGTAACAATTAATTCTTCCCCACAGTCTGTGATGTCATAGACACAGTCTGTGATGTCATAGACACGCAATAACTTTATTCGTTTTAAGTGAAAGGACTGAATCATGTAACATACTAACACAGATGGTAGTTGTGGCAGAGTGGGGGTCAAACATCACAGACATTTCCCAACTGTAGGGGGCGCATTAGACCAGTTAGTTATTTAGATTTCCACAGGATTTCCTGCATGTGTTTAATGTATCTTATACCTACAGTACACAGATAGTTATGATTTTACATGTAAGAATGATATTTATTGTATTTTCATTATAGTTCTGTCACATAGAATAATTCACATTGGAATCTGTAGCCATTTACTGAAGATTTGCGCCAATTGTGCAATCAGATTGTAAGATGTGTGTCTAGCTTCCTAACCTGGGAGATCTTATACTGAGCAGTACAACCAGACCCACGGCTTTCCTGTAGGTGTCCTGAGATCCCGGCATGTATGTTATATTGTAGTTTTGTTCGGACTGACAGGAGCAGTTATTTTTATACACAGAGACTGGATATTTTGTTTGTATTGAATAATAACATGTTCAGTCTCGATTCCCACTATGGTTCATTTCCTTATTTACGTCACATTGCAACCAAAAATGTAAATCACAACCCTCCCCTTATTACATTCATCTGGGCTTAGATAATGATCTTTCATTCTCTGAGAAATGAATAGAATTAGAAATCCATTACAAATCCAATATTATACTCAATATACTGTCGGTTGTTACAGTAATAGCAGCAAAACCAGACAGTGTTACATTGTTATATAGGGAAGTCAATGTTGTGGTGCTGCCATACTGAGATTTATTTCTTGTGATAGACAAAGCTGAACCAGACACTACTCAGTATTTACCAGTAGACTAGGGTCTAGAACTGGACAATATTTACCAGTAGACTAGGGTCTAGAAATGGACAATATTTACCAGTAACTAGGGTCTAGAATGGACATATTTACCATAGACTAGGGTCTGAAATGGACAATATTTACCAGTAGACTAGGGTCTAGAAATGGACAATATTTACCAGTAGACTAGGGTCTAAGACATGCAATTTTACAGTAGACTAGGGTCTAGAAATGGACAATATTTACCAGTAGACTAGGGTCTAGAATGGACAATATTTACCAGTAGACTAGGTTCTAGAAATGGACAATATTTACCAGTAGACTAGGGTCTAGAAATGGACAGTATTTACCAGTAGACTAGGTGATAGAAATTGACAATATTTACCAGTAGACAGTTCTAGAAATGGATGAGATTTACCAGTAGACGGGTCTAGAAAGGGATGAGATTTACCAGTAGACGGGTCTAGAAATGGATGAGATTTACCAGTAGACGGGTCTAGAAGGATGAGATTTACCATTAGACGGGTCTAGAAGGGAATGAGATTTACCATGAGACGGGTCTAGAAAGGGATGATTTACCAGTTGACGGTTCTGAAAGGGATATTTACCAGTAGACGGGTCTAGAAAGGGATGAGATTTACCAGTAGACGGGTCTAGAAAGGGATGAATTTACCAGTAGACGGGTCTAGAAAGGGATGAGATTTACCAGTAGACGGGTCTAGAAAGGGATGAGATTTACATTCACGGGTCTAGAAGGGACGAATTTACCATATGGTAGTCTAGAAATGGAATGAGATTTACCACTAGCCTAGGGTCTAGAAATGGACATATTTACCAGTAGACTAGGGTCTAGAAATGGACAATATTTCCATAGAGGTCAATGAAAGATTACCAGTAGACGGATCTGAAATGGAGAATATTTACCAGTGGACTAGGGTCTAGATGGACAATATTTACCAGTGACTAGGGTCTAAATGGAAATATTTACCAGTAGACTAGGGTCTAGAATGGACAATATTTACCAGTAACGGGTCTAGAATGGAATATTTACCAGTAGACGGATCTAGAAATGGACATATTTACCATAGACTAGGGTCTAGAAATGGACAATTTTCCCAGTAGACTAGGGTCTAGAAATGGACATATTTACCATTAAGACTAGGTATAGTAAAATGGACAATTTTACCATAGACTAGGTCTAGAAATGGACAATATTTACTGTAGACTAGGGTCTAGAAATGGACAATATTTACCAGTGACTAGGGTCTAGAAATGACAATATTACATATACTAGTCTAGAAATGGACATATTTACCATTAGACTAGGGTCTAGAAATGGACAATATTTACCAGTGGACTAGGGTCTAGAAATGGACAATATTTACCAGTAGACGGGTCTAGAAATGGACATTATTTACCAGTAGACGGTCTAAATGGACATATTTACCATATAACTATGTGGTAGAATGGACAATATTTCCAGTAGACTAGGGTCAAATGGACAATTTTACCATTAGACTAGGTCTAGAATGGAATATTTACCATTAGACTAGGGCTAGAAATGGACATATTTTACCAGTAGACTAGGTGTAGAAATGGACATTATTACCAGTGACTAGGGTCTAGAATACATATTTCCCAGTAAACGGGCTAGAAATGGACATATTTACCAGTGGACTAGGGTCTAGAAATGGACAATATTTACCAGTAGACGGGTCTAGAAATGGACAATATTTACCAGTAGACGGATCTAGAAATGGACAATATTTACCATTAGACTAGGGTCTAGAAATGGACAATATTTACCAGTAGACTAGGGTCTAGAAATGGACAATATTTACCAGTAGACTAGGTTGAAATGGACAATATTTACCAGTGACTAGGGTCTAGAAATGACAATATTTCCCAGAACTAGGTCTAGAAATGGACATATTTACCAGTAGACTAGGGTCTAGAATGGACAATATTTACCAGTAGACAGGGTCTAGAAATGGACAATATTTACCAGTAGACTAGGGTCTAGAATGAGAATATTTACCAGTAACTAGGGTCTAGAAATGAGAATATTTCCCAGTAGACTAGGGTCTAGAAATGGACAATATTACCAGTAGACTAGGGTCTAGAAATGGACATATTTACCAGTAGACTAGGGTCTAGAAATGGACAATATTTACCAGTAGACTAGGGTCAAGAATGAATATTTACCAGTAAACTAGGGTCTGAATGGACAATATTACAGTAACTAGTCTAGAAATGGACATATTTACCAGTAGACTAGGGTCTAGAAAAGGACAATATTTCCCAGTAACTAGGGTCTAGAAATGAGAATATTCCCAGTAGACAGGGTCTAGAATTGGACATATTCCCATAGACTAGGTCTAGAAATGGACAATTTTACCATTAGCTAGGGTCTAGAAATGGACATATTTACCAGTAGACTAGGTCTAGAAATGACAATATTTACCAGTAGACTAGGGTCTAGAAATGACAATATTTCCCATGACTAGGGTCTAAATGGACATATTTACCAGTAGACTAGGTCTAGAAATGGACAATATTTACCTTAGACTAGGGTCTAGAAATGGACAATATTTACCATAGACTAGGGTCTAGAAATGGACAATATTTACCAGTAGACTAGGTCTAGAAATGGACAATATTTCCCAGTAACTAGGGTCTAGAAATGGACATATTTCCATTGACTAGGGTCTAGAAATGAAATATTTCCCATTAGACGAGGGTCTAAGAATTGAGAATATTTACCATTAGACTAGGGTCTAGAAATGGACATAGTTACCAGTATACTAGGGTCTAGAAATGACAATATTTACCAGTAGACGAGGTCTAGAAATGGACAATATTTACCAGTAGACTAGGTCAGAAATGACAATATACCAGTAGACTAGGGTCTAGAAATGGACAATATTTACCATACTAGGGTCTAGAATGGACATATTTACCAGTAGACTAGGTCTAGAAATGGACAATATTTACCAGTAGACTAGGGTCTAGAAATGGACAATATTTACCAGTACGAGGGTCTAGAAATGGACAATATTTCCAGTAGACTAGGTCTAGAAATGACATATTTACCATAGACTAGGGTCTAGAAATGGACAATATTTACCAGTAACTAGGGTCTAGAAATGGACAATATTTACCATTAGACTAGGGTCTAGAAATGGACAATATTTACCAGTAGACTAGGGTCTAGAAATGGACAATATTTACCATTAGACTAGGGTCTAGAAATGGACAATATTTACCATTAGACTAGGGTCTAGAAATGGCCAATATTTACCAGTAGACTAGGGTCTAAATAGAATATTCCGTAGACTAGGGTCTAGAATATGAGACTATTTCCAGTAGACTAGGGTCTAGAATGAGATATTTACCAGTAGACTAGGGTCTAGAAATGAGAATATTTCCCAGTAGACTGGGTCTAGAAATGACAATATTTACCAGTAGACTAAGTCTAGATTACCAGTAGACTAGGTCTAGAAATGCATATTTACCAGTAACTAGGGTCTAGAAATGGCAATATTACCAGTAGACTAGGGTCTAGAAATGGACAATATTTACCAGTAGACTAGGGTCTAGAAATGGACAATATTTACCAGTAGACTAGGGTCTAGAAATGGACAATATTTACCAGTAGACTAGGGTCTAGAAATGGACAATATTTACCAGTAGACTAGGGTCTAGAAATGGACAATATTTACCAGTATACTAGGTCTAGAAATGGACTATTTACCGGATAGGCTAGAAATGGACATATTTCGTAGACTAGGTAGAAAGGACATATTTCCGTAGACTAGGTCTAGAATGGACAATATTTACCAGTAGACTAGAGTGTAGAAATTGACAATATTTACCAGTAGACTAGGGTCTAGAAATGGACAATATTTACCAGTAGACTAGGGTCTAGAAATGGACAATATTTACCAGTAGACTAGGGTCTAGAAATGGACAATATTTACCAGTAGACTAGGGTCTAGAAATTGAGAATATTTCCCAGTAGACTAGGGTCTAGAAATTGAGAATATTTCCCATAGACAGGTCTAATTGGAATATTCCCAGTAGACTAGGGTCTAGAATTGAGACATATTTACCAGTAGACTAGGTCTAGAAATGGACTATTTACCAGTAGACTAGGGTCTAGAAATGGACAATATTTACCAGAGACTAGGGTCTTGAAATGGACAATATTTACCAGTAGACTAGGGTCTAGAAATGGACAATATTAACCAGTAGACTAGGGTCTAAAAATGGACAATATTTCCAGTGACTAGGGTCTAGAATGGACAATATTTACCAGTAGACTAGGGTCTAGAATGGACATATTTACCAGTAGAACGAGGTCGATAGAAAGGACAATATTTACCAGTAGAGACTAGGGTCTAGAAATGGACAATATTTACCAGTAGACTAGGGTCTAGAATATGACCATATTTACCAGTACTAGGGTCTATGAAATACAATATTTCCAGTAGATACGGGTCTAGAAATGGACAATATTTACCAGTAGACTAGGGTCTAAGATGGACATATTTACCAGTAGACTAGGTCTAGAAATGGCCATATTTACCTGTAGACTAGTCTAGAAATGGACAATATTTCCAGTAGACTAGGGTCTAGAATGGACATATTCCCAGTACAGGTCGAAGGACATATTTACCGTAACTAGGGTCAAATGGACAATATTTCCAGTAGACTAGGTCTAGAAATGGACAATATTTCCCAGTAGACTAGGGTATAGAAATGGCAATATTTACCAGAGACTAGGGTCTAGAAATGGACAATTTACCAGTAGACTAGGGTCTAAATGGACAATATTTACCAGTAGACTAGGTCTAGAAATGGACAATATTTACCAGTAGACTAGGGTCTAGAAATGGACAATATTTACCAGTAGACGGGTCTAGAAATGGACAGTATTTCCCAGTAGATTACAGTCTAGAATGGAAGATATTTCTTAGTAGACTAGGAGTTCAGTTTTATAGCATTTTGGATCCAAGAAACAAACCGATGAACAGGGGCATAAACACCCGGCTTGTCTTTAAGGCCACATCCCTCACCCCAGCTCACCACACCAGCAATCTGCGAGACCCCATTTCTCTCACAGGCCAGGGGTCCTCCCGAATCCCCCTAGAGTAGACAGAGAAGGAAAGTCAGGGAAAAGAAGTAGCACTAGAACCAGAAGATGTTGTAGTGTTAATTCCACACCAACCTGACACGAATCTATTCCACCTTCCTCTACTCCAGCACACAACATGCTCCTGTCAATGAGTTTGCCATAAGACTTGGGTTCCGAACAGGAGGCCTCTGAGACAATCTGGACATTGCTTCAAGAAGCTGTGATGTGGCTCACTAAAAAATAGAAAGACCATTATTTACATACAAAGAAATGTCAGTGTCCCAGGCCCCGATTTAAGTCTGATATGGAGTTCTAACATGCGTTACCCTCATTCTCAATGACTTATAATCAGTTTTCTCACTGCTCAGCATTGTTTAGAAGAGGTGATGGGCAGGTCGCCAGTAGTTAATTGACGGGGGAAGGGGATTGGGGCTATAGAACTACCTATGTATCTTGTCTGTTTCCATTTGTATTATTACACAGGGCAGCAATATAACAATTTCTCAATATTCCATGTCGCCAAGCTTTGTACATAATGTCACGTTCCCCACCTGTCTCTGTCCTTCCCCATCCAATATGGAACACGTCACCCCTGCTGCAAACTGGCGGTCGGGCAGACAGGCCGTCTTCACGTATTTTGTCTCTTTTGCACATTCCCCATTCACCTTTTTAAGCTTCACCACGCTAATAGAGAAAAAAGGAGAACAATTTCCATAAATTTATATTTTCAATACGAACCTGTGTTCGTATAGAAATGTCACATGGAGAGAGTGGAGCAATCTGTTGGACATCCTCACCCAATCCTAAACAATTGTGTCATTGGAGGTCCATGTGTATGAATGAGTTTGAACAGATTAGAACACACGGGATTAGTGATATCTACAATCAGATGGTAAGGTATGTGGCCAGGTCCTGACATCTACTATGTCCATGTTACATGGGTAGTGTTGGGTTCCTGGCAGTAGGGGGATAACTGGTCCTTAGGGTTAGTCTATGGTGTGGCCTACATCTAGTCCTATGAACAGGACTTATAGAATATAACCAGGTTTATTTATTAAGAGGTACAAACATTTGCCCAAGCTGCTCATTTGCATCAACCAATCAGATGTTCCCTTTTACTGGTTAGGAAACATTTGAAAGCATCTGATTGGTAGGTGCAGATTGACAACACGTACATTATTATCACCTCCTATTGGATAGTTGAGTAGTTAAGGTAAAATGAAGCCCCTCATAGACACCCAATGTCGTAATGGTGACTGGAGGGCTCCTCGCGATAGTGCTCATGGGAACAATCTTCTCCCCGTCGATGGTTTGTTCAGATGTTTCATTCTTGGCCAAATCCATTTTACCCAGAACCACTCTCCAGTATCTTGGCTGTGAACTGCAGTTCAATAAAAGGGAGAGACAGGTTTGGTTTAGCTACGTTCTTTATCGAAACCCCTTCGTTCTGCAGAAATCAGCTCTCCCAAGACCGGTCAGGGTTCACCATCTGCCTAGGGAACACTCGTTACCCCCCTACTCCCGAGACCGGTCAGGGTTCACCATCTGCCTAGGGAACACTCATTACCCCCTACTCCCGAGACCGGTCAGGGTTCACCATCTGCCTAGGGAACACTCATTACCCCCTACTCCCGAGACCGGTCAGTGTTCACCATCTGCCTAGGGAACACTCATTACCCCTTACTCCCAAGACCGGTCAGGGTTCACCATCTGCCTAGGGAACACTCATTACCCCCTACTCCCAGACCGGTCAGGGTTCACCATCTGCCTAGGGAACACTCGTTACCCCCTACTCCCAAGACCGGTCAGGGTTCACCATCTGCCTAGGGAACACTCTTACCACCCCCCTACTCCCGAACCGGTCAGTGGTTCACCATCTGCAAGGGAACACTCATTACCCCCTACTCCCGAGACCTTCAGGTTCACCATCTGCCTGGAACACTAATTACCACCCCCTACTTCTCCCGAACCGGTCAGGTTCCCATCTGCCTAGGGAACACTCGTACCCCCACCCCCTACTCCCACCCAACCAGTCAGGGTTCACCATCTCCTAGGGAACACTCATTACCCCCTACTCCGAGACCGTCAGTGTTCACCATCTGCCTAGGGAACACTCATTACCTACCCTACTCCCGAGACCGGTCAGGTTCACCATCTGCCTAGGAAACACTCGTGTCCCCCTCTCCCGAGACCGGTCAGGGTTCACCATCTGCCTAGGACACCTCTTTACCCCCTCGCTCCCGAGACCGGTCAGGGTTCACCATCTGCCTAGGGAACACTCGTTACCCCCTACTCCCGAGACCGTCCAGTGTTCACCATCTGCCTAGGGAACACTCGTTACCCCCTACTCCCGAGACCGGTCAGTGTTCACCATCTGCCTAGGGAACACTCGTTACCCCTACTCCCGAGACCGGTCAGGGTTCACCATCTGCCTAGGGAACACTCATTACCCCCTACTCCCAACCATTCAGTCACCATCTGCCTAGGGAACACTCGTTACCCCTACCCCCAGACCGGTCAGGTTCACCATCTGCCTAGGGAACATCATTACCACCCCTACTCCCGAGACCGGTCAGGTTCACCATCTGCCTAGGGAACACTCATTACCCCCTACTCCCGAGACCGGTCAGGGTTCACCATCTGCCTAGGGAACACTCGTTACCCCCTACTCCCGAGACCGGTCAGTGTTCACCATCTGCCTAGGAACACTCATTACCCACCTACTCCCGAGACCGGTCAGGGTTCACCATCTGCCTAGGGAACACTCATTAACCCCCTACTCCCGAGACCGGTCAGTTGTCACATCTTCCTAGAAACACTCATTACCCCCTACTCCTAACCGGTCAGGGTTCACCATCTGCCTAGGGAACACTCGTTACCCCCCCCTACTCATCCCGAACCGGTCAGGTTCACCATCTGCCTAGGGAACACTCGTTACCCCCTACTCCCAGACCGTCCGTGTTCACCATCTGCCTAGGAACACTCGTTACCCCCCTACTCCCGAGACCGGTCGGTTCACCATCTGCCTAGGAACACTCTTACCCCTACTCCCAAGACCAGTCAGTTTCACCATCTGCCTAGGGAACACTCGTTACCCCCTACTCCCAAGACCGGTCAGGGTTCACCATCTGCCTAGGGAACACTCATTACCCCTACTCCCAGAGCCGGTCAGTTTCACCATCTCCTAGACCACTCATTACCCCCTACTCCCAGACCGTCAGGGTTCACCATCTGCCTAGGGAAACTCGTTACCCCTACTCCCAAGACCGTCAGGGGTTCACCATCTGCCTAGGACACTCATACCCCCCTACTCCCAAGACCAGTCAGGTTCACCTCTGCCTGGGAACACTCATTACCCCCTATCCCAAGACGGTCAGGGTTCACCATCTGCCTAGGGAACACTCGTTACCCCCCTACTTCCCGAGACCGGTTCAGGGTTCACCATCTGCCTAGGGAACTCATTACCTACCCCCTACTCCGAGACCGGGTCAGGTTTCCCCAATCTGCCTAGGAACACTCATTCCCCCTACTCCCGAGACCGGTCAAGGGTTCACCATCTGCCGTAGAGACACTCGTTACCCCCTACTCCCGAGACCGGTCAGTGTTTCACCATCTGCCTAGGGAACCCTCGTACCCCCCCCCACCAACCCCCTACTCCCGAGACCGTCAGTTTTCACCATCTGCCTAGGGAACACTCGTTACCCCCTACTCCCAACCGGTCAGGTTCACCATCTGCCTAGGGAACACTCGTTACCCCCTACTCCGAGACCGTCATTTTGTTCAACCATCTGCCTAGGGAACCTACGGTACCCCACCCTCCTCGAACCGTCAGTGTTCACCATCTGCCTAGGGAACACTCGTTACCCCCCTACTTACCCGAGACCGTTCAGGGTTCACCATCTGCCTAGGGAAACCCTCGTTACCCCCTACTCCCGAGACCGGTCAGGTTTCACCATCTGCCTAGGGAACACTCGTTACCCCACCTACTCCCGAGACCGTCATGTTCACCCATCTGCCTAGGAAACATCGTTACCCCCTACTCCCGAGACCGGTCAGTGTCACCATCTGCCTAGAGAACACTCGTCCCCCCCCCTACTCCCGAGACCGTCAGGGTCACCATCTGCCTAGGGAACACTCATTACCCCCTCTCCCGAGAGACCGTCAGTTTCACCATCGCCTAGGGACACTCATTACCCCACCCCTCCCAAGACCGGTCAGTGTTCACCATCTGCCTAGGGAACACTTGTTACCCCCTACTCGGCCCCTTGTACTAATGTATAGTACAGACCAGGTCAAAGTAAGGACCGGGGCCACAAGTGACTTGACCTGACCTGTACCCAAAAATCTTAATATTAATTGATTGTCTCAGGCTGAATAATTGATTTTATATGATTAGATGAATTATTTAAGACCTGATCAATGGATTTAATGGGAAGGATCTATAATATTACACACCTTTATATTATAATATTATAATATTACACACCTTTTATTCAAATTGGCAAATAATAATCAAAAACCATTCAATGAACCAGAATGAAATCGATTTATAAAATCCAGTTCATTCCAAGGTCTTACAACTTTCCACTAACCAACGGACCCTCAGTCTATTCTAATTGGGTTCCCATAGGACCTGTCACCCCGTCCTGCTTATTCACTTACAGCGATTTAAAGCAATGGGCAGCGGTCAGTACCCAGCATTCGGCTATCAATGTTCCCCCACAGAGATGTCCTGCTGGATATGGAACAACCGGGACTTTCAGTTGGAGAGAGGCCAGCCATGGGTGCTTCCCCGGCTGCGTCCTTTTCCCTCCGACAATTCGTCCGCGGTTGGCCGTAAGAAGTTCTCGGACGCCACAGGTTGGGAAGGAAACGTTCATCTTCTGGGTCGTTCTTGGGACAAGCGTCGGGAGGGTCCCTGATGGCTTGAGAACAGGGGGTCGGACAGACGGCTTCCCTATGAGACAATCAGATTTAATGGAAAACTAAAGCGTAAATCTAAATGTCTGTGTATTACAAAAATATTCTTTACATTTTGTATTTAACCCTTCCCCTACCCAAACCCCCAAGTGCAAGCAGGATAATTTTATAAAATTCAATTCAGAAATATGTATGTCTCTGCTCTGTAACCCGCCGCATTGTGTACGTATGATCTGTCCAATTGTGCAGGTTTCTGACTTTTACAAAGTGGGTCACTGACCTTGTTACACATGCTCAGTCAATTCTCTAAAGCATCAGGCAATCTTTCTTCCTGGCCTCTAGGGGTCAGTGTAGATCTGGCCATTGGGTCAGTGCCGGTCAGTTAAGACCAATTCAGTTCAGCAATGCTCTGTAATGTACTCCCTGCTCTCACACTACAACTCCCATCAATCCCTGACAGCCTGAAAGTGAATATCCAAAGTATCCCATCTGCCTTGCTATAAACTAGACCCTTTGTTAACATATTCCAAACAGTTCATTAAAGAGACAGAATAATGTTCCATATGGAGATTAATGGACATTACGTTCCAGTTAGAGGAATGTTAATGAATGCGCGGCAATTAAATTTAATTAAAGCATCCAGCAGACGCTAGTTCGGATTTACTGCAAGTGGTTTGCGTTGTGCTTACGTGGACAGACTTTCACATCACACAAATCCCAGGCCAGTTCCCCGTTATCATCTTGAAAGTAGCACCAAGGCGTCTCCGCTCCATCTGGGTTCCTGCGTGAGGAGGCAGAAGGCACAAATTAATGACTAATTAGACCCGAGCGACAAGTCTGGTAGCAAACGCGCTGCAGGAATCCGCAAACTTTTCATATTCGCTGAAAATTAAAAAGTATCGCAAACGACGGTGTTGAAGTTGTCCGGTGTAATCAGGTTGGACCTTTATGGGTTAAAGTTGAAGTTCAGGCTAAACACGCACTTTTCCTTTAACTGATGATTAAAACAAAAACAATGTATGACTTTCTAATCCTAATCCAAAAATACTCTCACTCCTCTTAGTACTGGGAGATACACAGTACCTCTTTCTCTCTCACTGAGCATGTCCGGGCCACTTACTTGGGTAGGAGGAGGAGTTTGAAGAAGTTAATGAAGAAGCTAATGTCTAATGCCTTTTGATTTGCTAGTGGTTACAATGTCAAGATGCGAGGAAATCTGTAACGTTGGAAATAGAAACATAGGAACATTTGCATTTAGTGGCCTACATTGGCCACTAAATTCCTGCATTTGACTGGGAGCCTTGGTCATGTGATAATAAACATTTAATCCATAGATACCTGGGGTGTTCCTTGATAGGGAGAATGGTCTGTAGTATTCATTGTTTATGTTGGCCTGGGAATATTAATTATATACTGAGACACCACGGATAAGGAAAGCTACACGTCAATAGATCATGTATAATATAACTGTCCCCTATAGACATCAGCTCATAGCCAAGCAATGTTCATACCAGCTCTAACCATAGATGTGTTTATTCATCATAGACAAGTGCACAGGATTAGAAAATATAATTTTACACTTTTCCCAATTTCCCCCATTGGATGCACCAGATTTAAAGATTTTATCACAGGACGTGGGCGCCTTTAACCTTTAACCTATTTACCTGCAGTAGTTGTGATCTCCAATCCCATGTTCTGAAATCCCAGGGACAAAAGCATTGATATCCTCTTTCATAAGAAGGTAGGAGTCCCAGGGGAGGCAAGTGAACCCCGATTCTGTAAGGCTGACGTGTCCCCTGTAAGTCAGTCCATCTTGCTTGTAACAGTCTTGAGGGCCTGGGGGAAGGTATAATTTAATTTATAATCACCTCTTGGGTGGAGCATGAGACATTTAAAATGACTGACAGCAAAAGCCTCAGTTGTGATTGGCTGTAATTCTTAAGCAGGGGAAGAACTTTTCTCTAATCGAATGTAATGTTGCCAGTAAGAAAAGAGGCTCAATATTCAATGTTCAGCCCAGCGCCCTATAGGGCCAAGTGGTAACCAATAGGGTTGTAACAATGAAGTCTGTCTTTGTAGAGGATTTTATTATAAGTTTTACTGTAAAAAATGTGACTGACAGCTTCACTGCTCCTCCCCCTCCTATCCAGCATGACTGACCTCCTAAAAAACAGGAGGTTTGAGTCTTATCTTATATTTCTCTAGCAATTATAGAACAGGTCTGATTATTTGCATTTGTGCCATAGTTACCCTTGAAGAATGTTCCACCTGCAATGAGTTTTTGTGGTCTCCCTACAATCATAGCCAGATGGTATTTAGGGACAGGCCCTGTCTTTGGGACAGGGCCTGATTTAAAGCACAATGCGATACAGTCATCACTATGTAAGAAAACAGATACAATATTTTGCCTTGGAATGAAATTTCAATACTTACTAATTTCACATAATTCTCCCCTGTAATTCATGGTGCAGCGACATTGAAATGTGTTTTCTGGTTTCTTAACACAAATTCCCCCATTCTTACAAGGATTCCGATCGCAAGCTTCTGATGCTATGAATAGAAATAGAATAAAAGGGATTTATTATCACCGATATCCATCTATATACCAATTGATGTGAACTTGGGCCTTTCTTACCCACACTGCATTTCAGCCCTTGGTACGGGTAATCACAGCGACACTTGTAATGGGGCGGAATTCTGGTTAGAACACAGTCCCCATATCTGCACGTGTCTTCTCTGCAGTAATGGATGACTGAGAACAATATAAACACACAGTAACTTTATAACATGTATACAATGTATATACTGTATACTGACAAACAAATTATGGAAATAGTATGTACCGTGTTAGCCATAAGTAAGAGAAGAAAAGTAGAGCTGTGATGCCTTTTATTGGCTAACTAGATACACAAATTAAGCAAGCTTTCGGGAATCCTAAGCCCCCTTCATCAGGCTGATGAAGGGGGCTTAGGAGTGGTGTTCCTAGGGTTTTTGACACCTGAAACAACTTTTAAATGCCGCCTATCAGTAGAAGGGTGGCGGCACGTGAAGTGGGCATGGCTTCATCAGGGAACATAGGCGTGGCTTGTGGAGGTGGGTGTGGTGGGCTGACTAACACTGACTGGAGGGCTGACTTAACACTAACTAGTGGACTGCTGCTAAAATGCAGTATTACAGGAAGGAAGAGTTTTTTTACTGCTGCCTTTTAAGTTTTCTGCAGGGGTGCGCCCTGAGCAAATGTTTCAGTTTGCTTCATGGTAGGGGCACCCCTGTTACGACTCCTGAAAGCTTTCTTAATTTTCTAAATAGTTAGCAAACAAATTATGGAAACTAAGAGTAAAAAATTCAACAGAGATAAAAAGGACTACAAGGAAAGTAGGCTTTACAGAAAATCTAGTCAGGACTTCTATTCTAGAAGGGAGAGATTGTATCCTAGGAGAGATTTTAATAATACAAATAGTGGGGGGATATTACATACCAGATCAATCCTTAAAAAGGGCAAACATAATAAAAAAGGCTTTTCCAATAGTGAAAGGGAATTTGAATTTTTTCGCATGGATCTTCTTCTGTTGACGCAATCCAAGAATAGGAAAAGTGTTTTCTAAGGACAATATACTTCCTTGGGGAGGAGTCGTAATGGAAGGGACTTTGATACAAGTGATAGGTCAGACACAGACACAGAGGTGCATCTGGACCGGACAATCAATCTCAGGATGGAGCTTTCCCTCTAGGACACATAAGGTACGACGGGGAAAGAGACACGGTACAGGACAAGAGGGAAAGTAATGTATTGAATCTGTCCAACAGGAATCTGTCTCCAAGTCTGTCTTGAATAAAGTCCTCTCATTTTGTCCTAGATAGGACTTTCATGTATTAGAGACTGTAATGGATGTGAATAGGTACATTAGGAAGCTGGTAATTCAAAAATGTTAAGCAGATTTTTCCTGACAGTGTAAATGAGAATGTCTATGGTAGACAGGGGTGCCCCTACCATGAAGCAAACTGAAGCATTTGCTCAGGGCACGCTCCTGCCACGGCAGTTAAAAAAATCCTCCTTCCTGCAATACCACATTTCAGCACCAGTCCACCAGTCAGTGTTAAGTCAGCCCTCCAGTCAGTGTTAAGTCAGCCCTCCAGTCAGTGTTAAGTCAGTCCAGTCAGTGTTAAGTCAGTCCAGTCAGACTTAGGGCTAAGTCTAGGTTTTATCCCATGCATACAAGAGGCCCCTATGTGGATAATTTCCAGGAACAGGTTGAAAGGGAACTGAAAGCTCTAGCTGTTAAACACTGGAGGGATTTATGTAAGAGTAAGTAAGATAATTAACCCGTAAGAAGAGAGAAGCATTACGCACTCTTAGTAAAGATTCAAATATCATTATAAAGAATTCAGATAAAGGTGGTACAGTAGTAGTTTAGTGATTACTAACTAGAAGCCCAGAGAAAACTGGGGGATACCCCCACATATATGCCTATGGAATCTAATCCGACAAATCAGTTTAAGGCCATTTTGGAAAGGTCGGTTGAAGAGAGTTTGGCCATTGGTATCATTGGCCCCTGAAATGAGGGATTTTCTCCACCTATATACCCATCTTCCACCACCTTCCTAAAATTTCTAAGGGTGACGTCCCCCCTAAAGGTAGACCCATTGTTGGGGGGATTTACTCCCTGAATAAGGGCCTTTCTGACCTTATTGACTTTCTCCTCCAACCTTTTGTTGGTACCAACATCTTTGGATTGCTTTACATGGGAGGGCGGCTTGAGTATAGTGACCATGGATGTGGTTTCGCTTTATTCTTGTATCCCTCACCCGTGGGGCTGGCATGCCATTCACTATCACTGAAACAGGTATAGTATTTATACATTAGAATGGAAGGATTTCATTCTACGAGCTATTTCATACTTACTGACCCAGTTCCAATTTGACGGATCCTTTTATCTGCAATGTCGTTGGACTTCAATGGGGGCAAAATTTGCCCCTTCCTACGCTAATCTGTTTATGGGGTGGTGGGAGGAGACTTTTCACCCCTATTTTCGCACTTCTTAACCCAGGGTCGGTCTATATGGTCGGTATATAGATGACCTATTGTTCCTATGGAGAGGAACCGAACGGGAATTTGAACAATTCACGACCCTAATTCTAATCCCTATAACCTTAAATTTACCCATTTTGGTGGTAAGTCTGTCAACTATCTAGATCTAGGCATAGAGATTACGAAAGAGGGTTTAGTGACTTACGGTTTTCGTAAAAAAGGGTCAAGCAATATCATCCGTCATCCTGCACACAGTCCGTACCCTTTGCCCAATTCCTTGGACTTAAAAGAAATTGTGCGACACCCCAGTTTTTCAACATAGCTCAACGTAACACGAACAACAGGTTTTTTAGAAAGTGTCTATGGTAGCAGGACCCTAAACAATGTTACATTTCAAGGGAAGAAGCTATTAGGGGTACCTATGTATGTATGTATGTATGTATGTATGTATGTATTTTATTTTTTATATAGCGCTACATGTTCCGCAGTGCTTTACAATTATTTACTCAATTCACATCAGGTCCTCCCCCGAGGAGCTTACAATCTAATCACTTTATGTACACATACAACCTATCAGTGTGTCTTTATGATTGTGGGGGAAACCGGAGTGCCCGGAGGAAACCCATGCAAGCACGGGGAGATCATACAAACTCCTTGTAGATGTGTCCAAGTGTGGAATCGAACTCAGGACCTCAGCGCTGCAAGGGATCAGTGCTAAGCACCCTAAGAAACGTGTAAGCTCCCCCAAAGAATTGGTCTTCACTAATAGTGTCTAGTTTAATCAAATAGTGGGGGTCATTAGAAAATACCTACCCATTTTAGAACAAGAGACCCAAATGAGGGAAGTCCTCAAACAGGGAAGTTAGTCCCAAAAAGAGCCAGTTCATTGTGGGATATTCTGGCCCCCAGCATGATTGTAAACTCTGGTACCCATGAATAATCATGGTTAACGTATAAGGGAACCTTTAAATGTGGGAAAAACACACTGCAGAACTTGCACCTTTATTTTCAATCGGATAGATTAGTAAATTCGGTTATGGCTAGGCCGCACTAGCGCGTTTTTCGCGCGTTTGTGCCCGCGTTTCACGCTCGCGATTGCGCCTGTGAATTTTGCTAAAATGCGATGCGCATGCGACTGCGAGTCCGTTCGCGTTTTGGTAACGCATGCGTTTACCATTTTTGGTGCCTTAAACCAGCGGTTCCATAACGCGAAATGGCGAAAACGCATGAGAAAAGCGCACACAATCGCGTGTGATAACGCTCGAGATTTTGTGCGCGATTCCTTTGCGTTACAGTGTGGCCTCAGCCTTACTGGGGAATCATATATGATATGATAAGCCCAGAGGGTAATCAATACCATAAGGTACAAGATATTCCCCGTGTTCTCCCGGATAGCAGGGAGCAGAAGAGCAGAAGTTAAGTGGATTTTTACGTTGGAAACCTGCATTCCTCAGGGTCTAAATTCACCATACGACATCTTTTGCTATATAGATTAGGATGTGTTATGTTTGAGTATTTTTAGAAAGAGGTGAAAGATTATATTATATTATAGAAAGATGTATACGCAGCGTTAGCTATAGAGCTAATTGTACTGTTTTCCTCTTAAATCTTCATCTATGTCTTCTTATCTTCATTCTTACTACTATCCCTTTCAGATCTTTGCAGCACATACTAGTGCCACTGTTCTAGAGTGTTTTTAACTTAAAATGTTCTTGTACAACTGGATGTCTCACCGTGCTGAACTTTCCCTGGGCCTGTCCCTTTAAGATTTGGAGGGGGTGAGCATATAAGAGGAGGAGTCAGCACAGTGTGTGTTTTACCTGTGACTAAGGGCTAGGAGTGTCCCGAAACGCGTGGTTCCTGTGGAGTAGTTTGTGTGATGATTTGTGTAGAATCCTGCACACCTCAATAAGTAATCAATAGATGAATGCTTGGGTGCTCCAGCACTGCAGCCAGCAGTATAAGTACACAAATCGCAATTTGAAACTAGGCACACCAGTCTTTATTCAACCGATTTATTGTGACGTTTCGGAACCAACAAAACCCAGAACAGAACCAAAAACAAAAAAAACATCCAAACATAAAAAAAAAAACCAAAATACCCAAAAAAACCAAGAAAAACACAAAAAAACGAGGGGGAGGCGCGTCCAAGTACAAGGAAGAGGGACATGGCGTTTGCAGTAGAAACCAAGCACCACAAAAAAAAAAAAAAACGGGATTGGGAACAAGGAAAGAAGAAAGCACTACCCCAAAAAGGAAAAAACAAAGGGCCGCCTTCGTTCAGACCCAACATTTGGTTCTGTTGGTTCCGAAACGTCACAATAAATCGGTTGAATAAAGACTGGTGCGCCTAGCTTCAAATTACGAAGTATCTTACTGGTTGGATTGCTGCATTCAGGGATCGTGCGAAGGGTTCGGGGAAGGACACAGTGAGCGGTGAGGAGAAAGTTTAGTTTTAATGTGAGATAGCGTTGGGCCCTGGGTTTATACAACCGGGTCACCTAGGGCCCTATTTATAAAAGATCGGTATCGTTATCGTAAAATACCGATCGTTATCGTAAAATAACGACCGGGTTTTTACTAAAATAACGACCGGGTTTTTACTGATAATGACCGTTATTTACCGATACCGATATCGTTATCGGTAAATACCGGTCGTTATCGGTAAAAACCCGGTCGTTATTTTACGATAACGATCGGTATTTTACGATATTGTGACGTTTCGGAACCAACAGGCTCCTTCTTCAGACAAACATTTGGTTCTGTTGGTTCCGAAACGTCACAATAAATCGGTTGAATAAAGACTGGTGCGCCTAGCTTCAAATTACGATTTGTGTACTTATACTGCTGGCTGCAGTACTGGAGCACCCAAGCATGACATAGCTAACCCCTGATTATAACTGATGGCATAGCTAAACACTGATTATAACTGAGGACATAGCTTAACACTGATTATAACTGATGACATAGCTAAACACTGATTATAACTGATGACATAGCTAAACACTGATTATAACTGATGACATAGCTAAACACTGATTATAACTGATAACATAGCTAAGTGGTTATTTCTCATTGTAACTCACTTTTACTCTTGGTTTGATTTGAATTGGTCAGTGTGATTAGTTATGTCTTTTTAAAGGTGAACTATACTTACCTCCCCAACCCTGACCTTTAAAGTCCCCAGGGTGAGGATGTAAAACTAGTTTCCCTACCCTGGGGTTACTGTAGATTAACTAAAATACTTACATTTTCCCTCACAAGTCAGGTCCTGTATTGCCCCTTCTTCACTCCATCATCTGGCCAATGGGAACACTCCATCATGATAGATTGAGGGGCAGAGCTGGACAGACCAGGGAGGGGAAATCTAAGTAAGAATTCCAGATTACAGATTTTATTTCCTTGGATAGGAATAAAGGGATTACGACAGTTTTGATGGACACGGAAAATACATTTTTCAAAAATGTTTCCTTTCAACCAAACAAAATTATTTAACTAACAAACAATGAAGTCTGGGGGACTTCTGATGTCATCAGCTATCGGTGATGACATCACAGTCCATTGTGATTATTTGTAACAAGTTTACAGCTGTAAGCAGCCAATGTAGGGTCAGATTCCTACCCAGTGGGCCTGTGTCATGTCTCTTTCCAATATTACTTACGGTTTGGATGGCTGGTGCCAAGAACACCAGGAGAAGGCTGTAGGTGAGCAGCATTGCGATGGAGCCTTGGTTTGTTTTGCAGAGTTTCCTATAGGGAATGAACCTTATGGTGCAGAGTCTATGTTAGCTCATGGATACAGATTAACCACCCTCTGTCTTCTTTACATTGCACTGCCCTTGATTCACTGTTTGCACTAGATAACTCCCAGTTTGCACAGAATCCCAAACACAATGACCACGAGACTGAGATTCACTGGAAGGAATTTCTAGACCCATTTTTTATTTTTCCCACTAGTTTTATTCTGAATTAAATAAAAAAAGAAAAATTCCCTGTAACAGACTGAACCAGCTCCATGTGTAATAACACTTCTTGACACTAGAGGGCGGTACAACACAGCAAAATAAAAAATAAAAGCTTGTTCTAAGCTTCTGTTCTAGGTATAAATATCTAGGAACATTATCTTCTGTTAATGTGCCATTTATCGAAATCCGAACTCCAAAGGGGACAGATAGAGTCCAATATCTTATCCAAATACCTCGCCCAATCGCTTCCGGCAAATGATAGTCAGAGCCCTGAAATTATATAGGGCAACTAAAATACCCTCAAGATCTATTGTCTGGAAAAGACTTAAGCTAGGCTCACACTATACAATCTTTCCTCTTGACCAATCGTTCGAGGCTTTCGACCGGTCGGCCAGGAGGAATGTTGGTCGATACAAAAGTATCGTCTTCCGACAGTTTGGCGCAAACGCTCGTGAGGTCCATAGAGGAACGCACGATCGGTTGTGATTTTCTGACCTGTCCGATCCTCGTTCATCCAATTTGGATGAACAAACGGTCGTCAATCAGTCGCGGGCGCAAAAGCCGCCATACAATAATTCAGCCCGTCCGACAGAAACATTGAAATGTCAGTAGGTCGGGCCGAGTGATTGCATTGTGTGTACCTAGCTTTATACAAAGCAGTCTATAAACTCATTGTGCTTTGAAGTTAATTACTAATAAGCAATGATTCAGACTGTACCGGTGTTCAAGCTGCCACATACCACATTGTGCCAAGATAATACCCTGCAACCAAACATCATCACAAACATACGAGATGTCAGGATAGACAGATTTGTGCCCAAAGTATATATTTAATAATTAAAAAAAAGGTTCCTATTTAAAGGGAATGTTCCCCTTAAAAAACAACTGGTTAATTGGCCCCCAACCCCAGCTGATATATCCAGCACATTATTACCTGCATTACTAACCAGATATTTAAGGATAATTATTGGCAGAGTAATCTGGCTCCTCCCTCTATGCTGTCAATCAAGGCTGTGACAACTGACATTACAGCCAATGAATGACTGCTGGTTCGCCTGCTGCCCTCTGCACATGCTCAAGCTAATAAAAAGCTCATTGAGCAGGAGGAGGCAGTTAACTTTACCAGAATAGAATGGAACTTATCATTTAATATCTGGTTACAAATACATGTAACAAACTGTTACAAAATGGATAAATGATCTGCCCACAAAAATGGTTTGGGGAACAAATACACATCACCAAAACTTGTTTAAGCACTTTCCCCACGATCAGGCAATTGACGGGCTTCCACATCAAATTTTTGCTACATTCAAGGGTTACCAAACAATACATTTACCAATATCGAAAGGCTACATTCGAGGGATACTGAAATCGAAAGGCTACATTCGAGGGATACTGAAATCGAAAGGCTACTTTGGAGGGATACTGAAATCGAAAGGCTACATTCGAGGGATACTGAAATCGAAAGGCTACATTCGAGGGTTACTAAAATCGAAAGGCTACATTCGAGGGATACTGAAATCGAAAGGCTACATTCGAGGGATACTGAAATCAAAGGCTACATTCGAGGGATACTGAAATCAAAAGGCTACATTCGAGCGATACTGAAATCAAAGGCTACATTCGAGGGATACTGAAATCAAAGGCTACATTCGAGGGATACTGAAATCGAAAGGCTACATTCGAGGGATACTGAAATCAAAAGGCTACATTCGAGGGATACTGAAATCGAAAGGCTACATTCGAGGGATACTGAAATCAAAAGGCTACATTCGAGGGATACTGAAATCGAAAGGCTACATTCGAGGGATACTGAAATCGAAAGGCTACATTCGAGGGATACTGAAATCGAAGGCTACATTCGAGGGATACTGAAATCGAAGGCTAAATTCGAGGGATACTGAAATCGAAAGGCTACATTCGAGGGTTACTGAAATCGAAAGGCTACATTCGAGGGATACTGAAATCGAAAGGCTACATTCGAGGGATACTGAATCGAAAGGCTACATTCGAGGGTTACGAAATCGAACGTTACATTCGAGGGATACTGAAATCGAAAGGCTAAATTCGGAGGGTTACCTGAAATCGAAAGGCTACATTCGAGGTTACGAACTAGAAAGGCTACATTCGAGGGAACTGATAATCGAAAGGCACATTCAGGGATACTGAATCGAAAGGCTACATTCAAGGGGATACTGAAATCAAAGGCTACATTCGAGGGTATACCTGAAATCGAAAGAGCTACATTCGAGGGATACTGAAATCGAAAGGCTACATTCGAGGGTACCGAAATCGAAGGACTACATTCGAGGGAACTGAATCGAAAAGGTATTCGGGTGAAATAAGGTACATTCAGGGATACTGAAATCAAAGGCTACATTCGAGGATCAATATCGAAAGGCTACATTCGAGGGTAGGGATATTGAAATCGAAAGGCTACATTCGAGGGATACTGAAATCGAAAGGCTACATTCGAGGGTACTGAATCGAAGGCTACATTCGAGGGATAACTGAATATCGAAAGGCTACATTCGAGGGATACTGAATCGAAAGGCTACATTCGAGGATACTGAAATCGAAAGGCTACATTCGAGGGTATACTGAAACGAAAGGCTACATTCGAGGGTACTGAAATCGAAAGGCTACATTCGAGGGTGGATACTGAAATCGAAGGCTACATTCGAGGGATACTGAAATTGAAAGGCTACATTCGAGGTTTACCGAAATCGAACGTTACATTCGAGGGTATACTGAAATCGAAAGGCTACATTCGAGGGATACTGAAATCGGAAAGGCTACATTCGAGGGATACTGAAATCGAAAGGCTACATTCGAGGGATACTGAATCGAAAGGCTAAATCGGGGATACTGAAATCAGGCTACATTCGAGGGTCTGAAATCGAAAGGCTACATTCGAGGGATACTGAAAATCGAAAGGCTACATTCAGAGATACTGAAATCGAAAGGCTACATTAGGGATACTGAATCAAAGGCTACCGAAATAAAAGGCTACATTCAGAGGGATAATAATCGAAAGGCTAACATTCGAGGGATACTGAAATCGAAAGGCTACATTCGAGGGGGATACGAAAATCGAAAGGCTACTTCGAGGGATACAAATCGAAGGCTACATGAGGAATGAAATCGAAAGGCTACATTCGAGGGATACTGAAATCAAAGGCTACATTCGAGGGATACCAAATCGAAAGGCTACATTCGAGGGATACTGAAATCGAAAGGCTACATTCGAGGATAACTGAAATCAAAGGCTACATTCGAGGGATAATGAACAGGTCATTCAGGGTTACGAAATCGAAAGGCTACATTCGAGGGATACTGAATCGAAAGGCTAATTCGAGGGATACGAAATGAAAGGCTACATTCGAGGGTTACTGAAATCGAAGCTACAGTCAGGGATACTGAAATCGAAAGGCTACATTCGAGGGATACTGAAATCGAAAGGCTACATTCGAGGGTTACCGAAATCGAAAGGTTACATTCGAGGGTTACTGAAATCGAAAGGCTACATTCGAGGGATACTGAAATCGAAAGGCTACATTCGAGGTTACGAAATCGAAAGGCTACATTCGAGGGAGTACTGAAATCGAAAGGCTACATTCGAGGGTTACGAAATGAAAGGTACATTACTGAATGGGAGTTACTGAAATGAAAGGCTACATTCGAGGGTTACCGAAATCGAACGCTACATCGAGGGTTACTGAAATCAAAGGCTACCATTCGAGGGATACTGAAATCGAAAGGCTACATTCGAGGGTTAACGAAATCGAAAGGCTACATTCGGGGATACTGAAATGAAAGGCTACATTCGAGGGTTACGAAATCGAAAGTACATTGAGGGACTGAATCGAAAGGCACTTCGAGGATACTGAAATCGAAAGGTACATTCGAGGGATACAAAGGCTACATTCGAGGGTTACTGAAATCGAAAGGCTACATTCGGGGTTACGAAATCGAAGTATTCGAGGGATACTGAATCGAAAGGCTACATTCGAGGGATACTGAAATCGAAAGGCTACATTCGAGGGATACTGAAATGAAAGGCTACATCGAGGATACTGAAATCGAAAGGCAAATCGAGGGATACTGATTGAAAGGCTACATTCGAGGGTTACCGAAATCGAAAGGCTACATTCGAGGGTTACTGAAATTGAAAGGCTACATTCGAGGGTTACTGAAATCGAAGGCTACATTCGAGGGTTACTGAACAAAAAAGGCTACATTGAGGGTACTGAAATCGAAAGGCTACATTCGGGTACTGAAATTGAAAGGCTACATTCGAGGGATACTGAAATCGAAAGGCTACATTCGAGGGTTACTGAAATCGAAAGGCTACATTCGAGGGATACTGAAATGAAAGGCTACATTCGAGGGTTACCGAAATCGAACGTTACATTCGAGGGTTACTGAAATCAAAAGGCTACATTCGAGGGATACTGAAATCGAAAGGCTACATTCGAGGATACTGAAATCGAAAGGCTACATTCGAGGGTTACTGAAATCGAAAGGCTACATTCGAGGGATACTGAAATCGAAAGGCTACATTCGAGGGATTCTGAAATCGAAAGGCTACATTCGAGGGATACTGAAATCGAAAGGCTACATTCGAGGGATACTGAAAGGCTACATTCGAGGGTTACCGAAATCGAAAGGCTACATTCGAGGGTTACTGAAATCGAAAGGCTACATTCGAGGGATTACTGAAATCGAAAGGCTACATTCGAGGGATACTGAAATCGAAAGGCTACATTCGAGGGATTCTGAAATCGAAAGGCTACATTCGAGGGTTACTGAAATCGAAAGGTTACATTCGAGGGTTACTGAAATCGAAAGCTACATTCGAGGGATACTAATCGAAAGGCACATCGAGGGTTACTGAAATCGAAAGGCTACATTCGAGGGTTACTGAAATCGAAAGGCTACATTCGAGGGATACTGAATCGAAAGGTACATTCGAGGGTACTGAATCAAGGCCTTTCGAGGGTTACTGAAATCGAAAGGCTACATTCGAGGGTTACCAAAATCGAAAGGCTACATTCGAGGGATACTGAAATCGAAAGGCTACATTCGAGGGATACTGAAATCGAAAGGCTACATTCGAGGGTTACCAAAATCGAAAGGCTACATTGAGGATACTGAAAATCGAACTTACATTCGGATTGACTACAGAATTGGTAATTATCGCACGCATGTTTGAAAAACCCGAACTAGTTTATAGTTTGGGATGTTCAAAAGAGTTTGAGTTCGTCCGAACTATTAACTTCAGATCCAACGTTGGTTTGGGTTCAGTCCATCTCTAATGGTTTTGGGATACGTATCCACATAGAGTAATAACATTGCACCTGCAGACTCAATATTAAACAATGCCTATTGAGCCTTATCCCTATAAACAATGAAATGTTAGTCGAGGTCCAATCCACTTCTTCTTTTGCATTGGGACTTCCAGGCTTGACACGGGGACAGCGGAAACGCCACTAAGAACCATTCGGATTGACACTTGCTGATTTTACGGATAATGAGGAATTTCTAAGGCAAATTTTGTTGTGTTGCGTTTTTTTTACCGGTGTTTTAACAAGATTTGAATAGATGCTAAAGACTTGTCATTATTTCGACATGATGTGACGCTAACATTAAACCGTGTCAGATCTGGAGGAGATTAAAGAATCCGATCACACGGGAATGTTTTTTTTTTACGCCTGTACATCTGTTTAGCGCTGATACCTTTCCCAGTTTACAGAATTAATACGACGCCGGCTGTAATAGAAGAAAACTAGTGTTTTAAATTGTCACTCACTCAAATTGAAGAGTAAGAAGAAATAAATAATAGACAAACTGTTCAGATCCTAATTTTGTCTTTAACAAACAGATGGAAGACAAGAAAATAAACGTAGAAAAACAGCGACCAAAAATTCATATGGAAAACCCAGGAATTGTTATTAATGTATAAAATCTTTAAACGTTTCTTTCTTGCTCTTGGGGTTGTTGGTGGGGGAAGGGTTAAAAACAAAAAGTAACAAATAAATAAAATGACACTTCCGTGTATTAATATTCTAAAAACAGTCACAGTGCAAGAAAGAAACTTTAATACACAATTCAGTGGATAATCCAGTGGACATTCCGTCTCACACCAGAGCGCGGAAATGACCCTTACTACTAGTTAATACTTATTAGTGACCCTGCACTGCCCAGTATGTTATTAATGACCTTATTATAAACAATGGTATTATTTATTATTACTATTATTATTATTACTGTTATTATTATTATAACCTATGTTATTAATGACCTTATTATAACCTATGTTATTATTATTATTGTTATTATTACTATTATTACTATTATTATTATTATTACTATGTTATTGTTATTATTACCTATGTTATTACCTTATTATAACCTATTATATTATTATTATTATTATTATGATTATTGTTATTATTACTATTATTATTATTATATTATTATTATTATTATGATTATTACTATTACTGTTATTATTATATTAATAATAATAATAATAATAATAATAATAATAATAATAATAATAATAATAATAATAATATTACTATTATTACCACTATTACTACTATTATTACTATTATTATTACTATTATTACTATTATTATTACTATTATTATTACTATTATTATTACTATTATTACTATGTTGTTATTATTATTATTAACCTATGTTATTAATGACCCTGCACTGCCCAGTACAGGAATATTCAGGGATTAGCAACACAAACCCTGAAATGAACATTGAATTCAATCCCAGAACATACATGGATTTGTTTTCCCATAAATGCACTGAAGTTTTGACCCACACCTGGTATAGGTTAGCTTACTAATAAACGTCTCCACCTTCTGGAAAACATTGAGAACTGCAGCTCCTTGTAAAAAGTTTTATCAGGGAAAAAATCTATACAGAGATTAGTGTTATTATTATACATGGTCCTGGGTTACGTCTATGAACTGTTTCCCCTTCACTACTGTACCTGCTTGGAATTGAATCGGTATTATAACATTTTTGACCTTGTCAGCCAATAAGAGGCCATAACGTACTCACAGACTCTCCCTTGCTATTTGCCAGACATAGTGGAATATGTAATTATACCAACGTTCGAACGTCTTCCTGCGGTGATTTTCCTCTGATTTAATAATGACCCCCGTGTTTACAGAGGAAAATAATACCAAATAAAAACACACCCCAAATAAACTAAATCTATTATTTATCCGTTTCCACGCCGGTTCCTATCTCCACAGATTCTGTAATTTATTTCTAGTCTGGAATCGGGATGAGCCAATAACGCGACGTTCTGTCTATTTTCTATTCCGTGAGATGATTTATTTCTACTGCTGGGTGAGGCTGATAAGGCGCCATTACCAGATGAAAGCCAAATGGGAGAATCAGCCCCACAATTGAAATGTTCCCTCCTGTCGGCTCACAGAAGGAAGCGTTGAAGTTGGATAAAATGTCTCGCTACGTTCAACGTGGAAAACAACAGAAATTGGCCAAGGGGGGTGTGGATGGGGCCCCACTGGGCCACGGTTCTTTATTCTAATTCCAACGCTACGTAAAAAACAAAAAAAACTACAACGAAACAACAACAAAAAAAAAAAATAGAAAGTTTCTGTCTCTATCGAAATCAGAATAATGTGCCTTTAACGGAGATGTTAAATAATAAATGCGTCTGTCTAAATCTACATTCCTAGTAGAGTCTGTGTGGCATCTCCTACAGCGAATAATGTATTTCAATGCGTGTTCTGTGTGGCATCTCCTACAGCGAATAATGAATTTCAATGCGTGTTCTGTGTGGCATCTCCTACAGCGACTAATGAATTTCAATGCGTGTTCTGTGTGGCATCTCCTACAGCGACTAATGAATTTAATGCGTGTTCTGTTGGCATCTCCTACAGGATATATTTCAATGCGTGTTCTGTGTGGCATCTCCTACAGCGACTAATGAATTTCAATGCGTGTTCGTGTGGCATCTCCTCAGCGAATAATGAATTTCAATGCGTGTTCTGTGTGGCATCTCCTACAGCGACTAATGAATTTCAATGCGTGTTCTGTGTGGCATCTCCTACAGCGACTAATGAATTTCAATGCGTGTTCTGTGTGGCATCTCCTACAGCGACTAATGAATTTCAATGCGTGTTCTGTGTGGCATCTCCTACAGCTGATAATGATTTCAATGCGTGTTCTGTGTGGCATCTCCTACAGCGACTATGAATTTCAATCGCGTGTTCTGTGTGGCATCTCCTACACGACTAATGAATTTCAATGCGTGTTCTGTGTGGCATCTCCTACAGCGACTATGTGAATTTCAATGCGTGTTCTGTGGGCATCTCCTACACGACAATGAATTTCAATGCGTGTTCTGTGTGGCATCTCCTACAGGAATGAATTTCAATGCGTGTTCTGTGTGGCATCTCCTACAGCGACTAATGAATTTCAATGCGTGTTCTGTGTGGCATCTCCTACAGCGAATAATGAATTTCAATGCGTGCGGTGATTGAAGCTTTTATTGGTATTGCAGGTTTATAGTTTAATTATGTGGGAAATTTACTTAAATAGTAAATCACATGACTTCCTACTATCCAGCAGTTAACGGCCGAACGAAAAATAAGATAATTGGGTCACATTGGCTCCTGGGTCCCTCCTGGGTCCCTCTGCAACCAGTGTCTTATAAAATTCTCAGTGACCTGAGAATGTCTTATTTATAGCACTGAGGATTGGAGTGGCCTTTAATAGATTAAGGGTTTAAGTTACACATCTTACAGGGCATGTCCTTCTTAAACAAACATATAACCCTATAACCAGGACCCCCCAAGTTTTCTTTCTCCCTGGCACTCCTTAAACCAGATATTTACATTAAAGTCCGCCAGTCCCTCGCCACACTGTGGGCGCCACTGAAGACTTGGGAATTGGAATATCTGGTTCCAGGGAGAAAGGTAAATATTGTGAAATATTTTCCCGGGAGTTTCTGGTTTTGGGGGTGAAATGTTTGTTTAGGGGGGTGGACAGAACCAGAGAGTCTATATCAGAGTAGACACATAATTCAGCCAATGATAATGGCTCTCCCCTACCCTTCCCACAATGGTCCATTCCCAAATCCATAGACAGTAGAATGTGGGCAGCTCTCCCAGGGTTCCAATTACGTCTCTTTTTTACCTTTTAAAACATCAATAAGAAAATCCGAAATCCCCCAGCGTCTAACTAGGAAACATCTCCCCAACCTGCGATTTCCTTTCCCTCCTAGGAACAAAACACCACAAATAAACGAGTCAATGGGCTGTTTGCGTTTCGCAATTACGCCGAATCTTCGTTTGGATTTAGAGGTGCGCGCACCTGGAATTATCTCACAGCTGTTCTATCAAACCTTTTCCAATGGAACGATCATAAATATGGAAAGATCCCACTTTGATTTGATTTTTTTTTTCTTCTTTTCCCTATTTGTTTGGCTTGTTTAGGGAAGAACTTGAAAGGGAATTTTAAAAGAGAAGCCTGAGCAATGTTCTTCTTTCTAGAGATTGAATATTAAAAAAAAAAATACCCATTTGCAATTCAACAACATGCAGGTATAGTCCCAACATCTAAAACTTGACGTCCATAGGAAATCAAGGCACGTCTCCTCGTCTACAGTCTTCAGGCACATATCTGGGGACCTTATCAGTCAACGCTGCTTTCTACAGAGGCTTCAAGGACACATGTCACTCATCCCAAGATACACTGGAGACAAATAATTCTACTTGCTGATCCCACTGAGGTTTCAATGACATACAAGCCTCACCTAGATAGTGATATCACAGAAGTATAATTATCTCCCCTTTCAAGCACAGACCCAACTAGACCCCCACAGATTCTTTCATCTTCTACTTCTCTCTTCTTCTCCTTCTTCTCTCTTTGGAATTATCCAAGGCAAATTCAAGGACAAATACTTTTATTTTCTTTCTCCTCCCTCCCCTAAAACAACTTCCTCAACACTTCTTCAACATGACAACCTCAAACTTTAGAATATCTGGGGAACAACAGCTGTGTAAATCAGAGAGGTGTATGGGATGGTTATGTTAAAATTAACTTTTAGTAAAAATACAATTGGACCATACAAGAGTCTATAGACAACATATACTGAAATGACCTATGACTTGTGTCCAGTACTTGTTTTCCCCTCCTTCTTTTAACCACCCCCCCCTTCAATCTGACCAGACTTTTTTTGTGAAGAAAAAATACAGCATGCTCCAATGATCACTATGGGAGAGAATTTCCTACACACCAACTCTATAAACTCTGTCACTATTCCAGCTACAGCAAAACTGCTCACAGCAGAAGAGTTTATGATAATAAGGCACTTGATTGACAGCTGAAAGGTAAGATGTTTCAGATTGGATATCTAAAGAAATAGGGGACAGATCAACAAATAAATGGTACAGTGATAGTTTGGAGGAATTCTACTTTTCAGTAACGGGCAATTTAAAAAAAAATGAGTATAGAAATTTCTGGACATTTTGAGCAGTTGAGTTTGGCAGCTTTAAGTAGATTCAGCAGATATAAAAAGTCTACACACCCCTGCAAAACAGTTGTTTTATTTTACGAACACAGGTTTTTTACACAGTTTTCGAGCTAGAGACACAAAAGGGATTTTTTGGCCATTCATTTCAATGAGTAGAAACTTCCAATGTGAACATTCCAAATCCAATTATCAATTACATAATGAAATGCACCTGGATCTGAGGCTACTCTAAAGCCTGACATACACATGGTCAATTTTACACAAATTTTACTACAGCGTATAGTGTACAGCAAACATACCCAAATTTAAAAAGTTCAATTTATGGTCAGAAAAGCAAAAACATACCCCTAACACCACACAGACACAGGTACACCCCCCAAACACACCACTCTTCCATTTTCATGGCAACCATAACTAAATTATTTAACATGGGGATTTCAGTATTAGTTATATTGGGCTTTTTAAGAGACCAGCTGTGGCTTGTTTTCTATGGGGATCAATGCTGAGTGGTGTAAAGTGTCTGACCCCTTCTCTAGGGTAAATCAGCCAGAACAGCATGGGATATCTAACGTATCTCTAAAACGAAGACTACTTACCTTTTAATGCACAACCCAGACAGCAATACAGTGGAACCTACTAAAGTTCCAAAATCCGATTAGAATTTTTTTAAAAATTTAACGCAATTTTTTTTTAGAATTTTGTAGCATTTTTGGAATTTTCCTCCACCAAAAATTAGATTTTTCAAATGGATTTTTTTTTCAGTTTTCAAAATTTTCGCTTTTTCTGTGAAAAGTTTCGAAACTTTTGAATATAGAAATCGCGATTCATCGCCAGTTAATCAGGGTTCCCCCAAACCCGATTTTAAACATCTACAGTGTGATCTGTTTATTAAATGGGCTCCTAATTACTCCTTGTATATCAGTCAATATACCGACTATTGTTTAATGCCAGGCAAACCGCGCCTAACTGGGCTTTTGCATTATGGGCCGTAGCTTTAAGACTACAAGAGAGTAAACTCCTGTATCAATTAGGGATTCTTATCAAAACAAAGTCAACAGATTTTGATGTTAAATCTCTGCAGGTATTTCATACATCTGACAACTCTGTCTGCTTAAAGGGATAATCTGACATGGGGAAGATAAACTCATAAACAGTCAATTTCAATACCAGTTACACGGATACACGGATACACGGCGTGGTTTACAAAATATTCCTGGATTAATTGTTAATCAGCCCTGAAGTTCAGGAATTTTACAAGGGAAGATGTGAGCAATCTATTTTCATTTTATCTGACAGTCGAGATGTGTGAAGTGTCATTCTATCAAATGCTGCAAATGAATATTATAGGATCCATGTATATCCACGTACAGTCTGGCAGCTTATCGCATTGTTTTTCACATGCTACACAACTACAACATGTTAATCATTAACATGTACCATGTTAAAGGGACCACAAATTTATCTGACCGTTTAAAGGACAACTACACTGAAAAAATGACTGTTTAAAAATGAAAAGTCCCTGGGGCATCTGCCAGGTTAGTGTCCTGGACTTTCCTATATTAAAGATAGTGCTGAAGCACCAAGTAAGCCTGGCAGAAGCAGTTTTCTTCATACTGCTGCTTTTCACAGAAACAATATTGGGAGTAAGAATTACCGATTACCCTTTCGTCTTCTGTTTTTTTTTTTACAGTCTGTCCCAACCAATCGTGATTATTGTTCCCAAGTGTTTGACATTTTACATTCTACAGAACAGACAGAAAACCTGCTGTAATTGGTTAATCTCTTTTAAAGAGACAGTGTTCTGTAACTCTGTATTGTACCTTTACTTTTACACAAAACTCCCCTGTATACTAAAAATGGTTAAAATTGAAACAGGCTGATTGCTGCGATTGTATTAGTCTTGTTACGTTCAGTTGAAATCATTCCATATTTCTATCTGTTGAATAATAAATGAAAATTCAGCTTTCTTATTTATTTAGATTATTATCCCAGAAGTCACCCACTTTTTTAATCGTACGTTTTGCCCTTAACAATACGTTTTAAGGCTGAAGCCACACTGCAACGCATACTAATCGCGCACCAAATCGGAAATTGCGGAAATTTTCGCGTTCCCCCGATTTCCGTTTTAGCGCAATTTGCGGGCTCAATCGTGTGAGGCAAACATGTGTGGCCTCATCCTAGTTCTGTTAATTTGTGGGCGGCTGAACTTCCAGGGGGGGGGGGACAATCCTATTGTGGGCTAGTGTGTTAGATAAAGATTCTGTCTGCCTGTTGCTGCCAATATCTGTTACAAGATCAATAAGGAGAAGGAAAAAAACCCAGGTGTCCGCGTTTCCGATCCTGCGGTAAACCAAGGCGCCGCTCTCTCTCTCTCTCTCTCTCTCTCTCTCCGCAAACTTTTCGAACTCGACGCCTTAGTAAACTCTTCTCGACAATAGTTAGTGACAAGTATGTCAAAAATAACAACTCACGCTATAGAACACCTATCAATAATTTAACAGGCCCCCACTAGAGACCGTGTGTTTTGCAATAATGAAATATATGATTTTAAAAATAAATAATAGGGTCTTGTCAGCCCGATTGTAGCTGGAAGTTAGGAATTTGATTGATTGACTGAACATTTGTCTACGTTCCTCCTCGCTGGATCAAAGGCAAACTATTCTGTTTGCCCACGGCCACTAGCAATTTATTTAGACACCGCGTTCCGTATCCCAGCAGGTAGCAATATTGGACCGAAATACACAGAAAAATCAGCTCTTTGAGGTTCTCCTTATTCCAAGGGGGGTCACAAATGAGATTTTTTTTCTTTCAGTTCATTAAATCATTAACTACTTAGACTCTAGGACGCGGAGACCTTCATGTTTTTGTGCCAACGCGTCTCTAATGATCGTCTGCGTTGCCAATTACACACATGCAGGTTACGTCCGTGTCAATGGCGAGTTTAACTGGCTGCGATTTGCGCCTTTCATCGCCCTTGAGAGTTGTGATGATTGAGGGGAAAACGTTCCTGTTTAAGAGAGAGATTTGCTGATTTCATACGGTTTCTTTGGGGAAGACAATCCAACACAAACGTGCACATTGCAGGGTCTGGGGAAGGGACAAAGGGAAACTAAAAGTAGAGTTTTCCAATTAAAGGGCTGATTGAGATGATGTAGCCCTTATTTTTCTAACAGATTCAGTGAAAATAACCTTTAAAGCTCCATTCTTACAACCCTTCTCTATCTCCCCAGGGCACTGCACTGGGCATGTCCGAAACAGTGACTTGTGAAAGAGGAGGGGCTAATAATGACTGGAAAGGTTAGGAAAGTTCTTCCAAGCTCCTTTAAACCATGTTTTGTCTGTGGGAGATTGAACTGTTTGAAAAAGCATAGCATGTTAGACACAAAAGGACAAAGGAAGGGGGTAAGGACCTAACCGTTTAATTCTTTACCCTGTGGACTCTTAAAGGCATGTAGGTTGCCCTGTTAGCTATAGTTCCCCTTTAAAATACATGCTTGCCATTTTTTTTTATCTGTTTGTCACTTTCTGAAAGTAGGTAAAGATTAAGAGCAACGTTCTAGATATCTTTGATCTCTGATGATGAATTATAACCTAATCCGTTCTTTTAGTTGAGGTCTTTCGATTCCTCCATTAATTTAGTTGCCCTTTATTTATTTGACATTTTGAAAACCCAAATTATTTTCCAAAATATGATAATTTCCTGCAATCTGCTTCTGGTCCTAGGAGCTTGCAATCTTGATTCACCATTTGAACTCTACTTAGTCAATCCCTGATATTCCTGAGACGTTTATTTGAACTGGAGATATTCCTTGTCTAGTTCCATTCAGTTACTGGCTCGTCTTACTGGCCTGTCACGTAGACCTTATGGCTGAGCAGGATTATCCACAAGGCCCAGGAAACTTTGGGGGGCCCAGCTCCAGAAGTAGGAACAATATTATAGTCTATACAATATATATGTAGCAAAAAAGGGCCCCATATTATCTTAATCCATCTTTGTAATGGAGCTGCCCTATTGATTCTTCCATTCCCATAGATTAACCACAGTTCTTGCCTGTGTGCCAGTAAGTGGGGGAACGAGGGAAATCTGCAGTTTCAAAAGGCTGACGAGTTGCTGAACTGCCTGGTAAGGTGAGATCTGGGTGGTCTCCCACAGAGGGTCTACTGTATGGAGGCTATGGAGCAATCTCAATGAACACATTCAGGCTCAAGGGGAATTTATTTATTCTCTCCATTAGAAGGTGGAATGTGCTTCCCTTGGGGACAGTTTGTATTGTGCTCAATTTCATTATTTAGTTTCTTTCCAGTGGCTGATGGGCAATTATTATAGAGTCCTTGGGATTCTGGGAAAATGGGGAGGAGACACGTGGATGGAGAAATTAGCCCGGAGTCCAGAACATTGTTTCTAACTGTTTCTAGACTGATTTAATAGAGATACAATTATAGAGAAGTAATGAAATCTTCATTAGACTGCCCCCCTTTACTATAGACATTCAAGGGGATTCTCTACCCCCTGTAAGCTCGCACATTCCCTGTAACTAGAGATGGACCAACTTCATCAAGTACGGTACGTTTTTGAACGTACGATACGTTCTAGGGTTAGCGAAAAAAGGATAATACAGTTGAGCGTTAGCGAATGGTCCGTAAACTCGCTAATTATTGAATTTACGATAATTACCGAAAATACAGCCGTGAGTTTGAAAAAAACGTCGAATAGTTCGAGTTCATCAGAACTCATAAAGTTCATCCCGAACTTGGGTACGGGTTTGATTTTGAGCCCATCACTACCTGTAACCCATGTTAGGTCTGGTCCCACTATCACGCATGGCAGTACACGCAGGATTTTTGCAATGCGCTGCTGTGTGTGACTTGCTATGAGACCAGCGCACTTGCAGGTTTATTCAATAAAAGTTCTTATCATTAAAAATGGTGCTAATTTTGCCCCAACCAATCAGATGTTAGCTTTCAAATGTTAAATAAGATCTGATTGGTTGGCTCCAAACGCACTCGTACCTTATACGGTTAACAGGAAACAGCAGATACAATGTTAACTTTGTGTATCAGTCTAATCATTTCATGCAACTGGTAACAGGTCTTTAAAATCCCCTTTCCCGGCACCGTCAAGCCTGCGATCCGCGTTTTCGTTGCATAATAAGAAGCCTTATTACTTTATTTATTTTCCAGTGAACAGATGTTCATTTAAAATATTAATAGTCTGTGTTTATCAGAGGCCCAGGAAGAGTAATTTCTCATTAAATTGCCTGTTCTGCTCTTTACTTCCCCTTGTAGCTAAACCTCATTCTCAGTAAGAAGAGACTTTCCCTTTTTCTCTAACCTTCCATGTAATTTCATAATTACCCTAGAGCTAGAACGAGCCCTTCATGTAGATGTGCTATTCTAATGGCTGGTTAGCGTACAGGGCACGCTGGTAAACATCAGTTATACATCTGTAGCCTGAAGGTAGAACCAGTTCTTGTCCTTGTGTTTAGAAAAGGAGAAAAGTATCTGAAACAAATCGGCCTTAATTGAATTGAGTTTGCGGCAGAGAAATTGTTTATTTTCTGGAAGGCAGAAAACGCAGTTTATGGGGAAATATTTGGCCGTTCGTAAAAAAAAAAAAAAAAAACATTTTCAAGGACAAGTAAAGGTGTAATATAAAGTGATACCCCTTATTCCCAGAATCTTAACATTTAGAACCATAAACAGGCAATTCTGCCACCCCTTTAACTTTAGGAAGTTCCCATACAGAAAGCAGTTTGACATCTCAGTAAATTAAAGTCAACGTGAAGCTATGTTAGATACAGAGAGGAAAGAATTTAGCCCCTGCAAAGTGAAATATCTGTGTCTGTGCAAAGAAGGAAACGTTAGCTAAGTACCAGATCCTGATATTCCTTTAAATAATTGTTCCTATTTCACTAGCGAGATTCATTTTCATTTATGATCCAGGATTAATTTACTGTAGACACCTACTGAATTGGTCTTTAACACAAGCTTCTACTGTGGGTAGATTGTTCTGGAACCTCATGGGCAGATCCAAGGCTGGGCATGGGTGGAGTTTAAGGGGGAGGAGCTAAACGAATAAATCCTCCCAGGAGGTTTGTTCATTTTTATTCTATTTAATTCTTTTTCTTGTAAATGCCCTAAAGGTAAAAGGCTGAATCTGTATCTCTTTAATAAAATTTACATTTCCCAACTTTAAAATACATCATCATCTTAACTGGTTTCCCTTAAAGGGAAAGTAAACCAAACACATTCATAGTGTTATGTGCCCCCAATTCTAAATTTTCCAACTTCAGAAGCCCAGACCCCATGTTTGTGAGTAATGATCACAATATCCCACGGGGAAAGGGGCAGATCAATAAGTATCAGAAATGTGTTTGTACTAATTGATTTGTATGCAGTCCTTCTGGCAGGGGAGCTGGGAATGCTGGGAAATAATCTATCCCTGAACTCTGACCCCCATAAAATGAAACAACGAACATTACTGTGTTTGTGATCTAATCAATGAAGAAGAAAAAAGAAACTGTCACTGCGTCAATCACATTTATTTTCAAATTGAACAGTATTAAATAAATCTAATATAAAATATGCGACAAAGACACAGAAAGCTTTGTCCTGCAGAGCTTGCAATCTACCATGAATGTCTGATGTAGTAGGAATACACAGTGGCTCTGCCTGGTTAGATAACTGACAGCACTTGGCTCTGTCTAAGCAATTTTATTTCATTGATACAATAATATACAAATTGTTTACAAAAATCTACATTCTTTCTGCTCTGTCACACTAGGTTGTGGAACTGTTATTAACTTGTCAGGGTAAGACCTGAATCAGAAATGCGTAATTTCAAGTGTTGGTGGGCATTGTGAAGTGTTTCTCTATAATAATAAGTCGGGGGGGTGTTAGATTATTTTACGGCATTTACTGTAATACGATCGCTGTTTATGGGATTACCAAGCTTGCCGTTTTTTCTTTTCGCTGTGATACAGGATTTAATGCAATGAATTTGCCATTGTTTGTCGCCGACATCACCGCGTTCATTGCATTACGTCCTGCATCGCGGTGAAAAGAGATGATACAATCGCCGCGTATCGACACGAACGAGCGTCTTTTTAAGTATGGGGAAAATAATGATCTTTGCGTTGTTTGGTGAAAGCAAAATAGCGATATTAGGGAATCTTTATAAATATGCCACCTACTGTGCCCCCACCTATTGGGCAACACTAGCGTGTGCTTTTTAACACGTGATTACATTGCACGTTAAACCGGTCAGGCGTGATCACATGCATTATGAAATAATGGGGCATGGACACCGCGATTACATGCGATATGCATAGTGGATGCAATCTGGAAAACAGTTTGCGTTGTGCATATTTCGTGGTGGCCCCAAACAATGCAGGAGACCAGATTCCTTTTTTTATCCTCCATAGTATAACCTGGTTCTATTCTATACAGGACAGGTGTACATGTTCTCAAGGATATTTAAAGGGCAAGTAGCGCTTGTTACAAAAACCTGACCTGAGCAATAACCTCTGGCACCTACAAGACTGGGAAGTTGCCCGACAAGATGGTCGGAATGTTTCAAGGTTTCGTTTCCTTTTACGATTCCCTTTAAAACGTCTTTGTCACCGAGATCAAGAGGGGGGGGGAGGGGGAGGATGTTTTTTGAACTCATTTTTTATTTTTTTTTATTTTCTGAAAAGTTTTGTTATAATAGAAAATAAAATAATAACAGTAAAGGGAGTTTTGTGTCCGTTTCCTCCCCGGTGCGACGCTGTGATTCCTATCAGATGTGCGGCGGATGAGATCTTTGTCAGGTTTAAATAGATTTATCCCAGAGATTGTTCTTTGTCAGTGGAACAATGAGAAGTGGAAAGCTGAGCGAGTTACATTGTTCAATGGAAGAAAGTGAATCTCTGTTGGTCCCAAAGTCTGTCGTGTTCACTCTGAATTCTGTCGCCGAAAGCTCAGTGTGGATTGTAAAGTGATGTACAGAGAGAGAATGGAAACAGACATTGGAAGGTCTCACTATGGGATTCTGTAATGAACAGGGGTGTGGGTATGGTGGTTGGGGTACAGGGGTGTGGGTATGGTGGTTGGGGTACAGGGGTGTGGGTATGGTGGTTGGGGTACAGGGGTGTGGGTATGGTGGTTGGGG